>JAGFMF010011405.1:2387694-2403880 GCA_019455555.1 Galemys pyrenaicus | reverse complement strand
TGGACCATCTTGCATTCCCACCAGCAGTGTAAGAGAGTTCCTTTTTCTCCACATCCTCGCCAACATTTGTTGTTGTTACTTTTTTTGATATGTGCCATTATCACTGGTGTGAGGTGGTATCTCATAGTGTGTCTTATTTTTTTAGTTGATAGTTTCATGTTCTTTGAATAGATGCTCAAGAGTAGTATTGTTGGATCATACCATCTATTTTCAATTTTTTGAGGTAAATACAGATCACTTTCCAAATGGTCATATCAATTTACATTCATACCAAAGTTACAGTAGGGTTCCTCTGTCTCTGCATCCTCTCTAATTTTGGGGGTCATTTTAATATGAGCTTTTCTCATGGTGTGATGATACCTCATTGTATGTGGTTTTTTAAAGATTTATTTTGTTTGTTTGTGCATACAAGAGATGGGTGCAATCACAGGTATGGGTCGGGGGAGAGGTTGAAAGGATTCACTAGAGAAAGAGTAGGGAGTAGAACAGTCAGACTGACTGAAATACACTGCTGAGGGAGCAGTGGATGAGGCAGGAAAGGTCTGCTGTGCCATGTGGGTTAGTTCCCTGGCCGGAATCGAACTCATGCTGCAGTGGCTGCTGATAACTCCATAGTGCTGAGATTTAGCCCCTTGAACCACCAGGGAGGCCCCTCATTGTGGTTTTGACCTGAAACTTTTTTATCAAAAGCGATGATGAACATTTTTCCATGTGTCGATTGGCATGCTGATACCCTCTTTTGTTAATACTTGGAACTGTTAATACCTGATGCCCATTTATTAGTTGGGTTGTTTATTTTCTATTTTAAATTGGCAGTGTAACTCCTGGGGGAGGACAGGATGGTCTCAGTCCTGTTGCAGGAAGCAGGAGAGACAGGGTAGCCTGTCCCAAGCCTGGCGTGGAGGCACTGACTTCTCTGCCTGGACTTCCCTGGGCCCTCACTCTGCTCCCCTGTTGTCTCATGTGCTGTAAAGGACAAATACATCTGGCTTCACATGTGTGACACCAGCATCCAACAGGATGAAAGACAGACATAGTGCTTAGTTCATGGAGTTTGGAATTAGTGAGATCATTCATAATTTATTCTAGCTTTTAAGGTTTCTTTTTTTTACATGTAATTCTTCCATCCATCTAGAATTATGTTCTATGTAGTGAAGTGAAGAAATTTTTTTCTCTAATAACCAGTTTTCCTGACATCTTTTGTAGACTAGCTTATCTCTTCTCATTTGTTTATAATACATTTGCTTTCTTATGCTGAATTCTTGTACATAGCTATTTCAGTTGCTCCATCAACATGTCTGTCAGTTCTGGAGCCACCAGTACCACCCATTTTTGGTTTTGTGATTTATAATATATACTCTATACTTTCACATCGAGAGCTAGTCTTCCTCTAGCTCCATAGCTTTTTTTTAATACAAACTTTTTTTATTCTCAAATCATCATGCTATATACTTTTTATTCATGTTGTCAAGTTAGAGGGAAAAAAAGCATGTTAGGATTTTGACTGGGATTATCTTAATCTTTGGGAAAGGAATGCCTGGTCAACCAGTCCTCTCATCTTTCCATGAGACTGTAGTTTTATCACAGTAGCTCTACTTATGACTTTTAAAATTTATTCCTACATATTTTATGTATTTTATATTTTCCCGCTACTATGAATAAAAGGTCCCTTTATTAATGTTGTAAATTTCATTTTTTACTGACACCATGTAATAATTGCTAATTTTATGTATTGTCTTATACCTTTATTTTACCCAATGTGTTAATTTTAAGAGTTTTTCATTACTTTCTGGGTTTTATTCATCTTCAGATAATATTATTTTATCTCATTCCTTCCAACAAGTAATTCCGATAAGCCTGTCTGTTTTATTTGTTTTTATAGACAGAGCTTCTTAAGTATTTAGATGGTAGTAACAGGGACCGTTCTTATTATTTCCCTGGATTTTTAGGGAAAAGAAATTTCTTTGATTTTTGTAAGTATGATGTTGACTGTTTGAGGTTTAAGGTTAACATGATATATCATGTTAAGGAATAGTTTCATTGCCTACTAAGAAATTGGCAGGGAGGGAGAAAAATGGGGGCCACTTAGCTGAATAATATTCATATATATAATAAACACTATTTAGCTATATATGTAATATATTATACTATAATATGTAATAAACACATATAATATAAAAATAAATAACAGGAAGCTCAATTAACCCTAAAAGTGGCAATGGTCTAGGAGAAGAGATTGAAAATATGGGATGAGTTTGCTCATACAGTACGGAAGCAAATGACTTGGAGCTCTTGGGAAGAGAGAAGAGAAACATATCATGCTTAACAAATGCTCTGAACAGGGAGTCAGTGGATTTGTTTGAATTCAGTGTTTTCTTTTGACTTTCTGTGCTGGCCTGAGTAAGCCCCTTAACCTCTCTGTTCATGGGGGATAGTAGCCTTAGCTGCTTGGGGTGGGGGGGTGTTGCTTATGAAGAGCAGATGAAATAAAATCCTGAAAACTCTCCTATTTTCTTTTAAATTTTTGCATTAGGATATTTTATTTTATTTTGGTTAATGATTAAACTGCTCTCTTCCTGATTTTTATGGTGTTTTTATTAAATTACTTTTGCCTGAACAGAACCATAAGGTGAACAGGATGTCAAAAAAAAAGGTAATATGGACAGCTGTTAGCAACCAGGATGATTCCTTTGAAAAGGAATAGAAATAAGGTGCTAAGAGGAGAAAAAGCCAGAAAATCTTCTCCTCTCCCCCACCAGAGGAAGGGGGAAGATACAACCTGCAACAAGCCTCTTTTATACCTTTCCCTGTCAGCTTTGCTGCCCTTCTCTGCCTTGGGGTAAAAGAAGCACCTTGCTTCATAGTTTTATTGGAAAAAGCACCCTCAAGCATGTTGCTCTAGTGGCAACTATTAATTGCTTCCTGAATGTATACAGCATAAATAAAGGAGGTTGCCAGGGAGTGAATTACCCAGTGGATAAATGGTGGGTCATTAATGTAGCGTTGACCCTGAATCCAAAGGATGACGTGAGATCCGAGAGAGCTCTCAAGAAATTTACCAGAACCCATTTCAGCGGGAGGTGATGTGTTTTAAATCCCCCTGTAATGCAATGAGGGGAATCAAATTAGATAATAGTTTGCAGAAATCTTCTGGGCCCAGAGCCCTTCTCAGAAGGGGTTTATCCTCTTGTATTATGCTTCACTTTTTCAGCCTGTACCTCTGTCCCAGTGGTTCCCAGAATGACTTTTTTCTTCCATGTGGTGAAAGCCCGATGGATACATCCAACGTGTCTTGGTTGTGGGGATGTTTTCTGACCTTAATTTTATAGTTGTTTTGAAATAAAAAGTAGAGTCTTATGTTGCCTTATTCACAAGTCCCACATTTTTTAAAAAAAGATTTATTTATTTATGCATACAAGCACTGGGGTACAGGTCAGAGGTGTGGGGGTGAGAGGATTCACCACAGAGAGTGGGGAGCAGAACAGGCAGATCAACTGAAGTACACTGCTGAGGGGAGCAGCAGGCACAGCAGGAGAGGTCTGCCGTGCCTTGTGGGTCCCCTCCTGGCGGGCAGCAGGGATCGAACTTGTGCTGCAGTGACTGCGGTTTGCTTCATAGTGCGTTGCTTAACCCACTGCGCCACCAGGGAAGCCCACAAGTCCCACATTTTAAGTACAAGTCCCACATTTTAAAGAGAAGGGGAAAATTCAGAATGGAAATTTACTCATCCTGCTGCTTTCTTTATAATTTCCTCCTGCCACAGTCTTTGGGGCATCATTCCCAGGTGTCACACAGTGGAAGTCATTGGGGTGTGTGTATGAGTTGTGTTTGTGGATAGCTGTATTTCTGTGCGCTATAAAAACTTGAGTTGGAACAAGTGAGCATCTCTCTACTTTCCTACTTCTCACTGGATTCCCCAAATTCAGAGCTCTCCAGGATGGACAGAATAATCACCGGGTCGAGGGCTCTCTTGGTCTTCTGGTGGGGTCTGGAAGTGTATGAGAGAGCGTTCTCTTTGTTCTTGAGCTGTTGACAAGTATCAGTTCATAATGAATCTTACCAGGCTTGTTTTTTCTGTCATCTTCTAGTTTTTCCAAATTCATTTTTTCTGAACCCGATCCCGATTGGCAGTATAACTCCAGCGGGAGGGGAGGACGGCCTCAGTCCTGTTCCAGGAAGCAGGAGGGACAGAGCAGCCTGGCCAGGCCTATGACCTGGGTGCGGAGGCACTGACTGCTGCCACCTGGGCTTCCCTGGGACCTCCCTGTGTATCCGGCTTCACGGGGACAATGCAGGCATCCCTGGGGCCCACTGGTGTGCATACTAGAATGAAGAATGTTAGCATTAAAGATTCTCTCTCCGCTCTACCAGCCACCCAGGCTCTTTAGGTCTGTATAGGCTCCACCTCTCTGTCTGCACCCCCACACCAACCTTTAGCTCCTCTCAATATCACGATCCCTCCCACCTTACTTTCCTGTTCCTGCTCCTTCCTGTCATTCTCTCTCCACTCATGAAGCAGCCTGGGGACAGTCACAGGCTCCTCTGCCAAGGGCACCTACATGAGCTGCTGGTGTCAGTGCCAGTGCTTCCAGACCCACTGGTCCTCAGGGTCACCTGCAGGGCTGGTTCCATGGTGAAGCTGGCTGTGGTGCTGTCCCCGGGCTCCCAGGCCCGCCCCTCTACCTCCCTTCCCATAATCCTACTAGTCAGTTCTAGAACAAGTTCATGAGACAGACTCTGTGCAACCCTCTATTGCCCAGTGTCTGTCTGCCTCTTTCACACCTGTGCATTCTCTCTGTGACCTGGCCCTCCCCAACTCCCAGGTGGATGGTCAGCTACCTTTTTGCTGAACTAGACCCCAGGAAAGAACAGTCAAAAGTTAAGCTGTTGGCAACTCTCTGCCCGCCTGTTTTTAAGGAAGCTGGACTGTGTCTATGCAGGTGCCTTTCTCTTTTCTTTTTCCTAATAAACCTGTCCTTAAAATGATTTAAGGACCCTCCCTGGTGGCTCAGTGGGTTAAGCAATGCACTATGAAGCAAACTGCAGCCACTGCAGCACGAGTCCAATCCCTGCTGCCGGCTGGGGAGGTGACCCACATGGCACAGGCAGACCTCTCCTGCCTGGCCCGCTGCTCCCCTCAGCAGTGCATTTCAGTACATCTGCCTGTTCTGCCCCCTGCTCTGTTTGGTGGATTCTCTCACCTCCCCACACCTCTGGCCTTGTATGCATAAATAAATAAACCTTTAAAAAATAAAATTATTTAAAAAGTCCACTGTTTGGGTATATATACATGATGGAAAAGAGATAAAACCTTCCTATGTGCAACAACACAGGTGGAATTGGAGGGAATTACACTAAGTGAAATTAAGTCAGTAAGAGAAGGACAAATACCAGGTGATTTTGCTCATATGTGGAATATAAAGAGACAAAGCAAGGGAATGCAGAAAACTAACCCAGAACAAAACCTAGAGATATGACTATAGAATGGAGGCTCCCAGAGGTCAGGGGAGGGAGTGGGGAACAAACAGGGAAGGGGCTCAGTGGTCAGTGGTGGGGGATTATGGGTGCTTGCTTTGGTGGTGGGTGTGTAAGGTGACATACACCTGAAGAGGTGCGAACCTGTACTCCTGAGTCACATACAGTGTCATAAGCCAGTATTACCTGAGTTTTTAAAACTACAGAAAAAAGATGGCTCACTGTTTAGTGCTCTTGACACCTCCAAAGAGACATGTGCCTCAGTTATGTATGGGTCCTAGTGAACCTATTCTCTTTCCTAATCTTTTCCTTCCATTCTATTCTCTAGCCTCACTGTTAAGTAAAATTTGGGGTTCTAGGAAAGCACTCCTTTATATTTATGGAGGTAAGGCCTGTGCACCCACACAACTCATGACTGGTCCCCCTCCCTGTGTGCTCTTTGGCCGAGTTCCAGTGGCCCTCCCTTAGCTCCCCCAACATCCACCCTAACTGAAGACACTCAGGGAAAACTCTACTTCCTTTCATCTGCACCAGCTCCAACCTTGGTTTAAAACCCCTGGGACATCCACACAGGAAATCCTAACCATAGCTTTGTACTTTGAATTCTGGCTTTGAAGTACGTGCTAACAGCTGTAATTGGCATTATGGAAGAAGGTTAGAATAAATTACTTGTTGCTAAGGAGCCAGCAAAGAAAAAAAAAATTATTCAAGTCATCTTGTATTTGGTCCTTAATCCAGCACTATAAAACTAAATCCTGTCCCCTGACTCCATGTTAGTCTGAAGGGTTTCATAACCCTGTGCCTTATCTGACAACCTTGAAATCTGACTCCCCCACCCATTGGGGACCCTTGGCACAACCTCAAAACCATTAAGGAGGCACTGACACACCTCCTGATACATGTGACACCCTCCCCTATATCTCTGCCCTCCTCCTAGAAAACCTTGACCCCCCCAGGACTGAGAGCCGATCTTCACCACGGTATTTCCTGAAGACAGGCTCAGCAGTACTGGTTTTAAATCAGGCCTCTGAAAACCAAAATCTTTTTTTTTTTTCTAATGATTTATTTATTTATTTATGGATACAAGCTCTGGGGTGAAATAATACACTGCTGAGGGGACCAGTGGGCAAGACAAGAGAGGTCTGCTGCGCCTTGTGGGTTCGCTCTCTGGCTGGGGATTGAACTTGTGTTGCAGTGGTTGCACATGGTTCACAGTGCTGCAACTTAACCCCTTGCACCACTAGGGAGGCCTCTGAAAACTGAAGTATTAAATGCCCATGGACTTACTCCCTATGAGGTATGTCAGAAGCTGTCATGGGAGAAAGATGAGCACCGTCCCAAGGTCTCATCCACAGTCTACCTTTATGACATGGAAGCCACGGGGGCACTTCCACTTTTGAGAGATGGAGGAAGGTTTTTCTTTTAAGTGGAGTGGCTAAGTATGGTGGGTTTTGTTTTGTGTATGCATAAGTGCACGTGTGTGTGCGTGTGTGTGTGTGTGTGTGTATGAGAGCGAGAGAGAGAGAGGTCCCGAACAGTGGATCTTTAAAAAATTATTTTAAAAGGACAGGTTTATTAGGAAAAAGAAAAAGAAAAAAGAGAGGCACTTGCATAGACACAGTTGAGCTTTCTTGAAAACAGGTGGGCAGAGAGCTGCCAACAGTGGAACTTTGACTGTTATTTTTTTTTTTCATTTTAAAGATTTTTATTTTTGCATGATCGAAGTATGCTTTTGGGCTAGAGATAAGACAACCAGGTAGAAGGGACAAGTAATAGGTCAACTTTGGAGTGATAGCAGAATTACAAATGAGGATTTTAGAAATAGCCACTTAGAATACATGAGAAAGATGGTAATCTGCTAAATTAAACAGAAGTGAATTTGATTTTTTATAAACAATGAGCATGCAGATATTTTAGCAAAAAAATTTATGAAAATTTTATTTCACAATGAAAAGCCATGTGCACACACCTTTTATTTAATAGATACCATCTTGTTCAGAACATTTACAGACTTATAAAGCAAATGAGCCAGGTGCTTTTAAAAAAGGACCTTTTAGGACTTACTCTCTTAACAAACTCCCCATATATCATATAGTAATATTAGTACTGGTTATTAAGTTATTATCATAAGGTTTGCCCTAGTACTGACTTATCACATAAATATCTATAATTATGACCACCTTCATCCTATTCTCCCCACACCCCACCTCTAATAATCACAAATCTGACCTCTTTTTTTATGAGTTTGTTTCTATGAGTTTATTCTACTTCAAATAATACTTTCACCTTCCATCTATGTTATTGCAAATGTAGGATTTCTTCATTTTTGTGACTGAATAATTTGACTGTTATTTTTTGTGCAAGGTATCTGACCATCCACCTGGGAGTTGGAGAGGGGGCTGGTCACAGGAAAAAGAGCTCTGTAGTCAGACCACTAGGGTCTCTGGGGTATTGCTAACCAGGGCTTCTGCCCCAAGGGAGAGGACTGCTGTGGTCCTTTTGCTGCCAGATGGCATAGAATGTGCAGATCCCATGACAGTGATCTGCAGTCCGTGCCCTTAGTTACTCCAGTGATATTCATCATGATCATGAGTCTGCCAGATGAAAGAGAAACTGCCAGTTTTGCACAAAGGAAGAAGGTGCTAGAAGGCTTGTCTTCCTGGAAACCATGACATCTATGCTCCCTGGTCAACACTGAGAGACCAAAGAAGAGTGAGGAGGGAGCTACACCTCCTCAGAATGAAAGGCAAGAAAAAAGAAAAAGACTGGAAGAAATGTATTTTTCAAAAGATTGAGGAAAAGGGGCCTCCCTGGTGGCACAGTGGGCTAAGCAATGCACTATGAAGCAAACTGCAGCACCACTTCAATCCCAGCTGCTGGCCAAGATGGTGACCCACATGACGCAGCAGACCTCTCCTGCCTCGCCCTCTGCTACCCTCAGCAGTCTGTTTCAGTCAGTCTGCCTGTTCTGTTCCCCACTCTGTCTCTGGTGAATCCTCTCACCTCCCCACCTTGGGCAAGTACCCCAGTTCTTATATGCATAAATAAATAAACCTTTAAAAAAGAAAAGATTGAGGAAAAACTAGAAGAAATAAAAGGAAGAGAAAGAGAAACTGAGATGAGTAGGAGAACAAGATGGCAATCCAGTTGGGAAAAGGATCAGTCTATTAGCTGAGGGTTGCTGCACCCCAAATCCTGTTATATTTTAAAATCAGAAGTGGGTGATGCTGAGAACGCTGCATGGACCCAGAGGCCTACACTTAGAATGGAAGCACAAAAACAGAGTTGCTTGAATCCATTTTGAGGTATTTGGGAAGTTGGGTTCTTAGATTCAGGGGAACCCTGCTTTCCTTTTTCGGTGTTCATTCTGTTGACCCAAGGTTGAGGTAACACAGGAGTCTGAAGCTTGGAAAACTCATATACTGTCTCCAGTTCATCCACAGCAGCCCCCATACAAATGGCCAAGACAGTCTCCTTCCCTGAGTTGGTGTCAACTTGTGGAGGTGTTTGTCGTCTGGCAGAGGGAGCTGGTTTTGTGGCTTCTCTCTGTTTGCAGTTAATGCTCCTTCTCATAGCTGTGGGGTGCCAGTTGAGTCTGATTAGTTCCTGTATCACCTTCGTCTCCTCAGACACCCAGGCTAGACGTTGTTTCTGAAGGCAGCTGGTGAGCTGGCAACCGTGGGTGATGCTGGGGTTCTATGTTCAGAGGAGAAAGTAAGAAAACATTGGGATTTCTAAGGAAGGTCTTTCCAACTTCCCTAAAAACAGCTGAGCTTCAATAGGTGGTCCTGCATCCCCTGAGACAGCCTTGCATGCCCTGACTTCATGGCCCACCTGGCTTCTGATGTCTTTTGGACTTGACTTGTAGAAGTCTGGTGGGAGAACTAAGGGTGGAAGGGGATTAGGTGGGGTGTTCTTCCCTGGGCTCCTTCCTTGGGCAGCCTCAACATGTTGGCTGTGGCCTTCCACCAGAGCTGTGGACAGCTACTGTCTGGTGGCTCCTGCCACACAGGTCTCTGGGTTTTGGTAGTTACTTCCTGTCCTTGTCCTTTCAGTCTGAAGGATGAATGGTCCTGGGATGCTGTGCATCCTTTTATTTTACTCACACCCTTCCCACGCCTTTGTAAATACAGTTGACCTCTGAGCAACATGGGGGTAGGTTTGCCAATCTCGATGTAGTCAAAAAAACATGCATGACTTTCTGTTCTCCCAAAACTCAACTCCTAGTAGCCTCCTATTGACTGGAAGCCTTACTAATATTCTCTGTGTACATTTCTCTCAACTGACTGCAATGGCACCATGTACATTTTAGTGAATTTTAACTTTTCATAATGGATTTATCTACATTTTATGATAGTGATAAAATAATTGTTTATATTTTATGTGTTTGTGACATTTAACTTTTTTTTACTTGTTTCAAAATTTCTAGGTTGTACTACTTTCGATGAGTTTTTCAAATTGTTGAAAATCTCCAAAAAATTTCCGAGTATATTTATTGAAAAAAATATGTGTGTAAGTGGAACTTCACAGTTTAAATCCCTGTGGCTGAAAAATTCATCTTTACCTAACCAACCACCAACAATGAAAAAAGAGCGGTGTGTGACCAAGTGTGGAATTGGTTAGTCATTTCTAAAATTTCTAATGACATTAGACAGCTTGTCCTGCCAGATTTGTCTGACTTGGTCTAAGTGGAAGTCTCAGAATGGGTTGGGTTGAGGAGTGGAAGAGATGGGTTCTCATCTAGAGTTTGGGGTATGTCTGCAGATGCTGCCAAGCAGTGGGGTCATTCAGCTGATATGCAGGGGGGCTTCATGGGCTTGTGACCCCTGAAGTCAAGCAGAACCCTGAGCTCACAAGGTCCCAATTGATTAAAATTTTGAAGCCCGAACTTTCATTCTTCATAATAATTTTATTTTTGATAATTATAAAATTATAATTCTAATGAACAGATTACTGTTGATGAGAATGCTACCTCTTACAAGAGATCCTTTCTATGTGCAGCTTTTGTGTATGAGCTGGAAAGTAATGACTGACAGATAATTTCTCTATGTTTTGTTCAGTTCCTTTTTCTCCACCCCAGATTTTGAAGATCAGTTTCACTTACTCATGAATTTTTTTTTAAGATTTTATTTATGTACAAGAGCTGGGGTATAGACCAGAAGCATATGCGCGTGCCTGTGTGTATATGTGTGTGTGTGTGTGTGTGTGTGTGAGAGAGAGAGAGAATGAGAGAGAGAGAGAGAGAGAGATAGGGTCCACCAGAAGCAGAGCAGGGAGCAGAACAGGCAGATTGACTGAAATACACTGCTGAGGGGAGGCAGGAGAGGTCTGCTGTGCCATGAGGGTCCCCTCCATGACCAGGGATTGAATTCATGTGCTGCGGTGGCTGTGAAGCCCCATAGCATGGCTCTCAACCCCCTGTACCACCAGAGAGGCCCCTATAAAATTTTTCTTGATTTACCATTGGTTTATGGTACAACTTCAATTTTGGAGTGCAGCTTCATACCTTGGTAGGTGTGAAGTTGTATATGCCACACTTTACCCACCTCCATAATTCTAGTACCATTGTCATTAAATTTTCTTTATGCATTGCCACCTAATAAACCAGCCTCCCAAACCAATGACTTGAAATAGCAACAGCAGTTTATTTTGCTCATGGACCTGCAATTTGGGCAGAGCTCAGCAAGGATGACTTTTGCCCTGCTGTGTCAGTTGGGGAAGCTGAAATGGACAGAGGGTCAGTTTCCAAGGTGACACCCACACGTGGCTGGCACATTGGTACTGGCCTTGCCTGGGAGCTTATCTGGGCCTGCTAGCTACAGGATCTTGGTTTCTGTCCATGTAGGCCTCTCTACAGGGTTGCTTGGGCTTCCTTACAGCATGGTGGCTGGTTTCCAAAGTGAGTGATCCAAGAGGCAGGAAGTGAAGCTGCCAGTCTTAATATCTGGGCCGAAAAACTGGCATGGAGTGAATTTCATTGTCATGGCACACACTCAGATTCATGTGAAGGGACAGAGTTCCAACTCTTGGTGGGGAGAGAGTTGAAAAATTCCTGATAAAGATATCTTTAATCTGTCACCATAAGCAAGCTTATATAATATATGAAAACATTCAAGGCAATAATGTGATGAAATCTTCCTTAGAGCAATAGCAAATACAAAGCAGAATTGGACTTGGTATTTATAAGCTCCTGATTTCCCAGACTGTACTTGATCTAGCATATCTTGCTGTTATTTTGCATAATCTAATAAGCAGCAATAACTCTTCTCTGTCCTCATGACCCCCATTTTCAACCTCAAAACAAATTAGCATAGTAATAAAGGAGATTGCCCAGGACTTTTTTAAACTGCTGAAATGGAGCCTGGGCATTTGGAAAACAAAGGGAAACATCCAAACCATAAAAACAGAAATTCTCATTTGTCTTGGTTGGCTAGGTGATGGGGGACACACAGTACTTGCACCTCCGGTTCCAGAGGCAGAGTGGGCAGCTCAGGTTGCTTCAACCATCATCTTGGTACTGGAATTCTCTCCCGGTTCTTTCAGGGCTAGGAGTCAGGTCAAAAGTTTTGGGGAGCTCTCAGCCCTCATGAATGGCATGTGACCCAACTGTGCCCTCTGAGACACTCCAAGAGGTATTGGGCCTTCAGCAATGGCTGCCCCAGATTCTCCAAGGAGAAAGACTGTTTCCCAGGAGTTCCTCTAGGTTTCCCTCAGTGTGGGGCCTACAGATTAGAACTTTTCTAACCGAGGGAATAGCTCTTTCATCCATCCATCCATCCATCCATCCATCCATCCATCCATCCATCCATCCATCCATCCATCCATCCATTTATTCGTTTGTTTGTTTGTTTGTTTGTTTGTTTATTCATTTACTTACAATGTTTGCTTTCTTTTCTGGATGTAGTCCCCATAGAGTTTCCACCATCAGTTCACCAATGTACCATCACCACAGTCTCTTGTGCTCTTCCTGTCCTGGCCTTGATCCCAGTCCTTCCCTCTTCCCTGCAGATGACCCTGATTTGTAGTTGTCTATTTATTTTTGTTTTGTTGTGTTTTTGTTATTATTTCCCCTTAAATCCCAGGGGATATCTCTTAACTTTTGATGATGATTCCGGGAAAGAGGTTGATGAGCTCCTGGAATGTATGGGCCTTTGGTGTGGCACTTGGGATGCATTTCCTGTTCCCAGGCATGTCTGTGCAGCGACTTTGGGAATGTGAAGCTAGCCAGCAGACCTCTGCAGCTGCTAGTTATACTACCTAGGGCTCAAAGGACAGGATATGCTTGTCATGCTAACTCTTAGGTGGAAGCAGAATGGACTTGGACTTGGGAATTTCTGGTGGCTCAAAATGTAGTTGTGTGGAGGTTTCCAGCCACAAATACACATGAAGCTGGAAGGTGGTATCAGGACGACTGGACCTGAGATTCTAGACACAGATCATTTTTCATGTAATTATGAATCTCTGATAGAGTATATATCACTTCAGACCCTTGTGCCCGTCATTTTGAAAAACTCAAATGAATAGATGCAGTTTACTCTGACCACTGTGATTCCAGCCAGGCATTCCTAAGGAAGAGTAAGGGGCCCTGGGGAAAGAAAAAATGTGAATCCTGTTGATTGAAATGCTTAGTTCTTGGGATTCCATTACATCTGTGGCTGAGATTCCAGATAAGTCTCAAACTCCTAAAATGTTAGAGCTAAAAGAAATGGAACGTCAGGATAGAAAGACTTCCAGATTTGGAGGACATTATAGCAAACACTGTCTGTCCTATTGGCAGCTTTTGTATAGAAAGTTCTTTCACTGTTCAGCTTTACCCAAGATTGATTTAGGGTCAGAACTGAATACTGTATCTGTTTCCAGCCTCCATCACACAGCATCTCCTCTGTGCTGTGAGTTCCTGAGTGCATGAGACAGAATGAGAGCCGAGTCCTCCAGGCTCAGGGTTCTGCCACTCAGCTGCGATTGCTTCCTGCCTGACCTCAGCGACCCAGGGGCTTCGGGCCTAAGTCCCTGCATACTCCCCAAATATTTGCTAAGATAAGACAAGATGAAAAATACAGGAGCAGAGAGAAGGGAGGAGAGGGATAATCCATTTCCACCCTAGTGGGTACGCGCCTCTCTGTTAATTGGCCATTCTACATGGCCAATCTACATGATCTGCTTTGCCCCAGTTCCCTTTGGGCATGTGATGGTGTCCGGTTCTGTCTGATAACTCATTCTTGGGTGCCCTGTGGAGACAGTGTAGAGTTTGTAATATAAAATTTTGGTGACGTCCCACTGAGCAAGAAACAAAGGGAGCAGGGAAAGGGGGTGCTTACTGTCCTCCAACTCTGCTCACTGACGTTACAACATGAAGCCTGCCACATCACTTCGGGCAGTAAGACCGCTGGACACTTGAGAGGAGGGAACAGAAAATCAGGAAGGAGCCCAATGTGGGCAGGAGAGAAGCATCCTACTCACCCACTGCGAGTGAGGAATTCAAGTTTATCCTGCATAAATCTAGGGCCAGTTGGTGGACTGAAGTGTCCCTGCCTCCAGGGGCAGTCAGGCCACTGTACGAGACAAGAGCCAGAAACTGAAATGAAGCAGAAAATCTTCAGTCGCCAGCTGTGGGTTCAGTGGAGATTGCCACTGGCAGAGCTTTGGGGTGTCTGTGTTGTGTTCCTGTGGCTTTGGTTGGTCTGTGAAATGGGGAGAATATTTGTGCCGTGAGGTGGCTCTGAGTATCTAAGGACACCTTTGAGTATGTGGTCATGCAGGGTGGGAGGGCAAGTGTTTTCTCATGGAGGCATGGGATGACATGTCTTCTCTCCAGGCCCCTGTAATTCTATGGTTTTGCATGACTTTGTGTGTTGTGACTTGGTTTGTCAAGATCAGCCTACCATCACCCCACTTCTGGCTCTGGCTGCAGAGGTGATGTTTCTTGAGGGTCCTGAGGACAGTGGAGGCTTCACTGGCTGTCTTGAACTCTTAGCAATGCCAGGTCCCCACTGGGGCTGATCTCCCAGGGGAGCTCCTGAGGGCCATGCCGGGCATGCAGATGACCCCATGAGTATGTATGAGCTGAACCTACAGGACAAGTTGGGTAGAGCTGGACTAGAGGTATGTGGGGCGGGGGGTTCCTCCAGGAAAAGGGGGAGAAGCCACCACACAGACAGTGGCTGCTGTTGTTAGATCTGAGGCAGAAGGTCCAGGAGAAGGTCACAGGGTGCCCTTGCATCTTGGGCCCAGAGGTGACAAATGAGCTGCCACTCCACCTCCGGCCCCCACCAGAACTTGCTTGGTTTTGCCACTGGGGGCTGTTTCTAGGCAGAGGTGCCTTCCTTGCCAGGTTTTTGTTATTAAAGTTGATCCCATGTATCAGAGAGTGGAAAGCAAGCCTTGGAAAGCGGCATGCAAGTGGGATTCGGGGCTCCACATAGCAGTCTGTGCCAAGGACGGGGGGTGGGGCGTGCGCGAGCTCTTCGCTCAGCATCCAGGAGCGGCCCTCAGCATCATTCACTCTGTCAGGGTATCTTGGTGGTAATCACTTCCAAATGCGGCAGGGTGGGGAGGGGGCTCCCCTCCAATCGCCCAAGGAATGTCTTGACTCAGGATGGAATGGGAGGTTTTCTGTAAGCAACTCCTTTTTCCAAAGGGGAGCGACAGTAGACTATGAGACGTCCCGAGCCTCTCCTAGCATCATCCATAATCATACCCATGTCAAAAGGGCTGAGGGGGGGCAAAAATCACCCTGGGTGGTGTCAGGCCCCACTGTGTGACCTGGTGGTGCTTGCAGAATGAGGGGCTGACCCCTCCAGACACTACATTGGGTCCCCGGTGTTTCCTGCAGCGGGCTGGTCAGTGTGCGCAGGTGCAGATTGGGTCTCGGGATGGCTAGACAGCGGCGGTCACCCATCTCACGCACAGACTCAAGTTGAGAATGGGCGTAAGGGAATCCAGATCACAGGGCCCAGAAGCCCACTGCCACTTACTAGCTGTGTGACACTGTCAGGCCACTTAGCCTTGCTGAGCCTGGATTCCTGACCTGCGAAACGGGAAGTGTCACATCTACTTTATAGAACTGTTCTGAGGACTGAGTGCCACAGGTTTTGAGAAACTGTGGTAAGTGCTCAGTATAGTTGTTAAAAAAACATTAAAGAGATCTTTTTCTTTGCTATTGTTTGACCTTAGAAGCCTTCTTTGGTCAGTTCCTATCAGACACTTTGCAGAGTATATGCCTATATCCTGTCCAAAATTTGCATAGAATTTATTGGGTTCCTGAACCTATTTCTTACTGCAACTGTTTTAGACCTTTTGTTTGTAACTTTTTTTTTTGAGGTAACACTGGTTTACAATACGGTGTATGGTTTATTTATTTATTATTTTTTAAATTATTATTTTTTATATAAATTTTTTTTAAATTTACATATATTTGACATCAATTGTAATTCACATGGATTCCCCATCACTGTAACACCGGTGCACCTTCACCTCAGTCCCCCGTGCTCCCGTCTGCCCTGTACTCTTTCCCTCTTCCCTCCCCACCAACTGTCCCCAGTTTGTCCTTGTCTTTTCATTTTTGGTTTTTGTTTCTTTCTTGTTGTTATTATTATTATTATTGCTCTTATTACTTTCCTTGATCTTTATTTGGTTCCCTTATATTCCTCCTAGGGGAGGAACCATCTGGCATTTTTCTTTTGCCTTCTGACTTACTTCGCTTAGCGTAATC
>JAGFMF010011405.1:2216303-2387227 GCA_019455555.1 Galemys pyrenaicus | reverse complement strand
CTCTGATGACAAGAGAAGTTGAGCATTTTTTCATATGCCTGTTGGCCATTTGCATTTCCTCTTTGGAGAATTGCCTTTTTAGCTCTTTTGCCCATTTCTGGACTGGGTTGTTCACTTTGTTTTTGTTTAGTCTGGTTAGTTCTTTGTGGATCTGTAACACTGTATATGATTTAAAGGTATAGGTTTATACCTCTTCCAGATGTGTGTTACCACACCGCACCCACCACCAGACATCCATAGTCCTCTATTCTAGTCCACTGGGCCCCTTTCCTTTCCTTTATCTTCCCCCCCCTCAGCCTCCCCCTCTCGTAGCTATGATTCATAGTAATGTTTCTAGAGTTCGTTTGATTTTTTTTCTGTTTCTTGTTTTGTTTCTTTATATTCCATGTATGAGCAAATCATATGGTATTTGTCTTTCTCCTGCTGATATGATTTCACTTAGCATAATCTCCCTTCAGTTCCATCAAGGTTGTGGCAAATGCACAAATTCATCTTTTCTTAAATTACTGAGTAGTATTCCACTGTGTATGTATTCCATATTTTGTTTAACTTTGTGTTTGGGGAACTGAGGCTTACCTGGATGCACTGACGTGGACCGTGGGGCTGGCAGGTAGGGCGTCCTGGGTGTCTCGGCTCCTTTCCCAGGTGTGGCTCACCAAGGGCTGAATCCACCATGACTGCTGGGCCAGTCTCCACATTGTGGGTGTGCTGAATGTGGCAGGGTGGGAGCATCTATTTCAGAATTAGACCATCATTGCCTTATGAGTGACGACCAGTTTTTCCTCAAAACTGTATCTTCCTTGGCTGGTGCCTCTCCTTTTTTTCCCCTTACTTTGGTAATTTGGCTTCCAAAGCCTTTCCCTGTCTGCTTAACCTCCAGAAGTGGTTCTGCCTCCACCTTTTTAGAACCACAGAGGATAAGCATTTATAACTATGGTTAATGGTTTTCACTGCCTTTTTTATGGTTATTTATTTATTTCAATTTAATTAAGATTGGGTCTCGGGATGGCTAGACAGCGGCGGTCACCCATCTCACGCACAGACTCAAGTTGAGAATGGGCGTAAGGGAATCCAGATCACAGGGCCCAGAAGCCCACTGCCACTTACTAGCTGTGTGACACTGTCAGGCCACTTAGCCTTGCTGAGCCTGGATTCCTGACCTGCGAAACGGGAAGTGTCACATCTACTTTATAGAACCGTTCTGAGGACTGAGCACTGTAGGTTTTGAGAAACCAGAAAGACAAATTCTTTACATTATTGTTCATTTCCATACAAATTTGGTTTTTCCTCTGAGGTGTAATCTTTATAAAATGCCACCATAAAATGCCCATGAGCCATCACTACAGTCTCTTATGCACTTCCCTTCCATTTTGATTTCTCTCTCCCTTGCTGAGTGTCTCCAGTTTGTAGTTTGCCTGCTAGTTTTGTCTCTTTTTTCCGATCCCTTATTTGCTTCCCCTATATTCTTCCTATAAGTGAAACCATCGATATTTTCCTTTTTCCTGATAACTTATTTCACTGAGCATAATCCCTTCTAGCTCCGTCCATGTTGTTGCAAATGGCATGAGTTTACCTTTTTGATCACTGAATAGCATTCCATTGTGTATAGATACCATACCTTTTTTATCCAGTCATGTGTTTTTGGGCATTTAGTTTGTTTCCCTATTTTAGCTATTGTAAATAGTGTGCAGTAAACATAGGGTGCAGGTTTACTTTCTTATTAATATTTTTGTGACCTTTGGGTATATTCATATGAGTAGAATTGCTGGGTCCTATGGTAGCTCCATTTTTAGTAGTTTGGGGGTCCTCCACACAGCTTTCCATAGTCGTTGAACCAGTTTGCATTCTCACCAGCAGTTTATGAGAGTTCCTTTCTCACCACATTCTCACCAGCATTTGTTGTTATCATTTTTTTTTTAATATGGGCCATTCTCACTGATGTGAGGTGTTATGGCATTGTGGTTTTGATTTGTATTTGATCCCTAATTATGAGAGATGTTGGCCTGGTTGGTCTGTTGGCCATCTGCATTTCTTCTTGGGAGAAGTGTCTTTTTAGTTCTTCTGCCCATTTTTTGACCTGATTCTTTGCTTTGTTTTGTTGAATCATGTGAGTTCTTTGTAGATATTTGAAATCAGACCATTATCAGCTGCATGGAATGCAGATATCTTCTTCCACTTAGGGTGTGTCTTTGTTTTGGTTATTGTCTCTTTCACAGCTTTTTTTTTTAAGTTCAAATTTTTTAAAGTGAAATAGTGCTGTTGCTCAGGGTCTCTTTTCATTTAAGAGTAGAGTCTAAATGTGAGTTCAAATACAGGTGGACAAAAGAGGTTCCTCTTTGTAACTCATCATACTTCTCTGCCCTCCCACCTATGAGTCAGGTTCATGTGGCTAGAAATTCCCTTGCAGGTATGTTCAGAGAGCAGGTATGATCAGGTGAGCTAGGTCAGGTGGCCACTTATGTGCAAACTCAGGTGGATCTGTTGTACAGGTATCATTGAGGTCTAGAGGTGAATCTAACATCTCGAAAGTATGTACCTACTGCACACCATTCCAGAATTCCTCTGGGGATAACATGTTCCTGAATGGAGGGCCTGGTGTTCTTCTTAATTCTGTCTGTGGCAGGAGCATGTTGTGGTTGATAACTATCTTGAGCTGTGCTATGGCCTTGGACTTAACTCAAACCAGCCCCATTTTTTCTATCTGGCACCTTGGTCATCCAGAATTCTTGTGGAATGGCAGTCACATTTTCTGGATAGCAGATCTGTAAGATTTAAACTTTTTTGGAACTGAATTCTGTAAGGTTTGGATGGACAGAGTTATGAGGGCCAATGATGTAATACAGATTGATTTTCACACCAAAGTTGGAGTTCCTTTCTTTCTTTCCTTGTCTCTCACTCCCCATTATCTTTCCTCCAGTTCTCTCTCCACTTCCAGAGCTGTGCCCTGGCACTGCTTCCTATACTGGTCAGCAGAATGAATTCCCTGCTGTTTGTTCCACTGTCATTTCTGGAAAGAAAGGGAAGTTTGGCCAGCCTTCCTGTACTGCCTGATTCCCTTGCATGAAGCCACAGGGACTTCTCATTACCACTGCCCATATGCACAGATACAGCATCTGTCTTCTGCCCAAGAGGACACAGTGAGGTTGGTGCCAGCAGCTCAGGGCTAAGGCAGCCTCCTGCTGACCCCTTCACTTGTGTGCTGCCTGGGCAGAGGAGGAGAAGGAGGTACCGTGGCACATGCAGTTTCCAGTAAGGACAGGCGAGGATGTCCTGCTGATGGCGGGAATTGGGCAGAGGCAGCCAGATCAGCCACCTTTCTCTGAAGTCCCAGGAAAACTTTACACTGTATGTGTGATGGTGTGAGAGCCAGCATCAGGCAGAGGGTGAGATTCAGACACCATCTGCACTGCCTGCATTTGGGAAAGAGCTGTCACTCTTTGGCACAGATAAAGTAGAGGAGGACTAAACTGATGGTCAAGGTTAGCTTTTATTGATTGTATTGATTAGCAACTGCCACAGGGATGCCAAATGACAAAACATCCTGAAATGCAGGTGTTTAAAAGCTCAAGTGGTTTTTTTTTTTATCACAGGTGTTTGGATTGGCTGGAGCACCTTTGTTTTAGACTGTGGGGTTCAAACCAGTTCTAGGCTTCAGGATGGATTCAACATCAACTTAGTGTTCTTGTAGAGGGTGGTAGAAGTTAAATTACACGTGTGCATTTATTCCCATTCCATTGACCAAACTAAGCCATACATCCAAGCCCAAAGTCAACTCAGGAGGGACATTTGTTTATTCTCAAGGGAAGTGGTGGAAGGGGAGAGAATGTTTGTAGAATGATAATCTAAACTATCACACAAAATTACACATCTACAGATTACATAGACCTGAAGAGACTGGGCGGGAGAGAGGGAGGAGGGGAAAGATGAAGGAGCGAAGGGTTTTTGATGAATATTGTGGAATTAGTTGGGGGGTGGGGGAGCACAGGTCCAGGCAGGGGTGGGGCAGTGAGCAACTGCTTCTTTGTATGCATGTCTGGGTGAGGACTGTGTGGTTCCCCATGTGCCATGGCTCATAATTGGTCAGTCCTTGTCCCACACTCCATGGCCCTTTCTCATTTAGGCCCAAACTTGAGAGTTTGGTGCTTACTCGGCTGGAGTTGTGAATATGGACTGTATCCCTGGCAGCGAGACCAGTAATTGAAAAGGGAGTGAACCCAGGTTCCGATGGATGCTGCCAGTGTTTATTTAGTTAGGTTTTGTGTCTCTATCCTTGTATTGAGGACATGATGGATCTCCAGTTTGACTTTCCTGCTGTGGAATGTGTAGTTGGCTAGCTCAGCTCAGAAGCAGTGTCAGGAGGAACAGTGGTTGCTGAGACTTCTCTGCTTCCTGAGACTCACAGCTCCCCATTCTCACTTCAGCCCAGAGTGGAGAGGTTTGCTTTCAGCTGTGATATTTGGCGCATAAGGCCCTTTCAGCTCTAAACTTCAGTGTTTTCCTTTTGATATCTTCTTCCCTTGGGCTAATTTTTATAGGCCTTCAGTCCAGGTAGTGTGTCAAAAGTGTCACCCCTTCTCTTCTCCTGTTATTCCCTTTGCTCAGTCATGAATTTCTAGTGGAGGGTCCCTTCTCTGGGGCTATCACTGGTGGGTACCATTGTGTGTCTGTGAGTCCATCAGACCTTGCTAGTTGAGTCAGGTACTTTGAACTAAGTCACCCCTATAGGTAGAGTGACCTAACTGCTCATTTCTATCTCTTCCTGCTATCCCTTCCACAAGTACCTACTGACAGCTGGACACCCACCCCCACCCCCTGCATACACCATATTCTGGTGACCTAAGAGACAAGGACTAGAGATCAAAGCAATGTAAAGTGGCACCTATAGATGAGAACACCCTGCAGTTATCATTGGAACATCAAGTAGATGCTCCAGCCTGCTGGCTGAGGCATGGTGGTGAGGGGAAGGTGTCCAAGCAAAGGTGATGCCTACAAAGAATTAGTAGAAAAGGAGAGGAGACTCCTTGCAGGCTGGTGGGACTCTGTGAGTAAAAGACCCCCAGGCAAAGAAAATTATAGCATGCATCAGGGGGAGAGGAGTTGTTTAGTGTTGTTAAATTTCAGATATCAAGATGGGGTAGGCAGGGGATTAATCAAGAAAGGCCAACTGGGGTCGAGTTGTGGCGATCCTAGGATGTCATGGAAGGAACATGGGCTTGGAACCCAATGCAAGTCCCATTTGGAGCAGGGAGTGACTTGATAAGATTTGAATTGTGTTTATATAGGAGCAGTAACCATGTATAGTTAATTCTTAACTATCTGACTTAAGTGAGTAGTAGTAAGGCACAGTCCTCATAACAATGTCTATCTTTTCCTGCATTGCAGACCAGTCCCATGTGCCCCTGATGAATAAATTTAGATAAGGCATATCTTGGGTGAGATGGTCCCCAACAGGAGATGTAGTGGTTTTGCAAATAAGAGAAAGCTGAACTCTCTGGGCTGATAAGTTCCTTTTACTTATTTAGACTAGACTATAATCTTGGATGGTGAGACTTTTTGGGGAGGGAGAAGCTAAAGTATTTAGGAGACTTGTCCTGAGGCTGGAGCTTACCAGGGTCTTCCCAGTTCCATGAGGTGGACTCTTTTATCCATCTCATTTAACAAATGAGAGGCTAAGAGTGACCCAGTTAGTGAAAAGTAGAACCAAGGTATAGCCAGAGTGTGGTACACTGTCTTCCTGTGACTTCTTTCTCCTCTCTAGGCCAGGGGGTGGCACAGTTTGAATGGAGGGTGTGATAAGCTCCTCACTGTAAGAAAAAAGCATCTGTTTTGAGCCAATCCCATCCATATCAGATAGGAAGTCCTGTGTAGAAGACATGGAAGGCTTTATGTTCTGTTGCGACAGCCCTGAAATCTACCCTGAGCTCCACAGCTTGGACCAAACTATTTAGAGAGAGAATTGTAGGGCAGAGGAGTCTTAGAACCTGACAGGGCATGAGAATGGGGGATGAAGTTTCTTTTTTAGTGCTGCCTCACCCCTTATATCCCCATCCAGTGCCCTCCTGCTCCCCATCATGCTTTGCCTCCTCAGGACCCAGAGAGCTGGTGGTCGGAGGGAAGAAGGCGTAGGCGTACTTAGGAGGAACAAGTCTCTGGGCTGATGAAGCCAAGTCCGTGACCAGCAGGATCCCAGGAGGCCCGCAATTTGTGGTTACTTGGCCACTCTTCGAGCTAAGGAATGCGCTTCCCCTCTCATCTGTCTTGTGCTTTTGTGAATTTTGATGAGGATCCCTGGACACCCAAGCACTGGAGTGGGCATAAGGTCGGCGAACCACAAAGCACTTTCAGCCCCCAAAACAAGTCAGATGTCACTTGTGAGCCATAAAGGAGGTGATATTTTTGTGGGTAGATTTTATGGATTTCATGGATAAGCACAGTAGTAACAGAGAGGGATCTGGAAAGGGGGGGGGCACTTACCTTCAAAATCGGAAGCCTCTTGAAGTTCTCTGTTTGGTGTTGTAATCTTGGCACAAATGGAATCTTCTCACTAGCTCTACATTCCTGGTTTGGGCCCCAAATGTATAAAAGTATACATTATCTTTTTCCTCAAAGCTTCAGAGTTGTACTATTATTATTTATACTGTACCCTCCAGAGAAGATTTGAGACAATTCATAATAATGACAAATGCTGTGAATGGAATGTCTGTGTGTCCCCCAAATTCATATTTTGAACCCATATCCTTAATGATATTCAGAGGTAGAGCTTTTGGGAGGTCATTAGATGAGCTCATCAGGGTGGTGACCTCATAATGGGGTTAGTGCCCATGTAAGAAGAACAAGAGACCAGAGCTTTCTCTTGCTGCCACGTGAGGACACAGGCGAAGACACCACCTGCCAACCAGGAAGCAGGCTCTCCCTAGGAGCCATGACTGCCAGCACTTGACCTCAGACTTCAGTCTCCAGAACCACAAGAAATAAAAATCAGTTAGGCTCTCCTGTCTGTAGCGTTTATTACAGCAGCCTGACCTCACTAAGCCAGTACAGATACAGTAAAATGACTGAAAAAGAATAAGAGGACAAACGTAAATTAATAAAGGGGGTGGTGTGAAACAAGAGGTGATATGAAAAACAGGTTGGAGGATTACTTGAGGTGGATGTATGAAATTTACCTCTGAGTTCCCTAGTTGCCAGGGGGAAATTCAGCCCTGCTGAGTTCCTGGGGGCTTACTTGCTAGCAATTGATAACCTCCTCGTGCATCCGTGGAGACAACCTTCCCCTAGCATTTTTCTTTGGGGAGAGGAACTATAGGGACGATTGTCTAGCTTGGTGAATGGTGACTTTATAAAAGACTTCACTAAAAATTCAGTAAAACTACTACCTCATTCGTCTTCATGGTATCTAAAGGAAGTGAAAATCCATGGGGCACAGATGTTTTCATTGGACAGTAGAGGACTCTGAGAGACAGAACAGGGATGCCTTGTCAAGGGTACTTGGGAAGTGAGAATAGATTTGAACAGCTTCTGGACTTTTCAGAAAGGTCTTCCATCAGTAGTACAGTGTGAGGGTGAGCGGAGGGCAGTAAAAATTCCAGGTTGTTTGCTATCTCTGCTAGTTGAGTGTCTGTGTGGCCTGGGGAGATTTGCTTTTAACTCTGGTTGAACATTTGGGGGCCTTGCAGTTTTGGCCTCTGTACAGGCACCAGGAGAGGGACGTCCTGAATGTCCCATTGCAGCCAGCATTCTGGAACTGTGTATTTCCCCCTTCCCTCCTAGCCACAGACTTAAGTGAAACAAGTCATCTCACAAAGAAATACTTCACCTTGAAAAAGTCAGTGGCTTTCCATGGATAAATAACTTGACAAACAAAGGACAAAGGCAAATAACTGATTTTATCCATGCTCTATTTTTTGGTCCTTTCTGTGTTCACTCTCCATTGCTTTCACTCCTGATTTTTTTTTTTTTTCCCTTAAAGTACATCTTGGAACCTGGCTGTCATTTTCAACACTGGAGGAGCATATTTAGCAAAGTGTTCTCACTCTTTTTTTTTTTTTTTTTAAGTGCTGAATTCCATCAGGTTTAAAGCTGCTTTCTGTGTCAACAGGGAGGAGGGAACTTCTTCACGGCGCCCAGTAGGCAGGCAAGACTTAGTGGGTAGGCGGCGGAGTATTTCCTAGCTCTGTCTTGTTCTCTGTGTGTTTTAAGTAAACTTCAGGCTTTGCATAAGTCATAGTGTGTAGTAGCATTGCATTGGAAGAAGAGTGTGTGTTTGGGAGAAGTGTGTCATGGAGCAGGCTAATTGGGGATGAGCTATATGCTCTGTGTGTGTGTGCGTGCATGTGTGTGTGTAGCTTTGGAGTTGCAGTATTCAACTTTATAGGTGCCAAATAGGATGATAGGCACGTGGAGTGACACCCAATAGAACCGGGGCCATACAAGTTTCACTAGTTAAAGGGGAAGGCATATTAAAAAGAACCACAAGGTTTCCACAGATGGCGCAGGTGGCCGTTCCATGGCTTCTCACCAGGGTTGGAATTGTGTTAAGCTGGTTCTGAGGGTTTGCAGTTTTGAGTCAGCATCATGCATGTTTGCACAGTGGGAAGTGAAAATTTTTCTCTGATCGTGTATAAGGAGCACAGATATCTGGTCTAATTCATTCTAGGTCGTCCCATACTGCTGTCAAACTCCTGCCCCTAAGATTCCCTTGCTCTCGGATGCCACCAAGAACGTCTCCATTTTAACTCCCTGGGGTGCTAAGTCCTGTTGTGATTTGCCTGGGTTTATAGGCACCCTGATATCTGTGAATGAGCAGAAGCAGGCAGGATGGGAGGGCGGAAGGGAGCATCCTGGGCATTTCTACAATATTATATGCAGGTGCTGTGCAAATAAAATGCAAATTAAAACTGAGTGCTCAAGCACTGAGCAAAGGTGATGCAAATTTGCTTTTAATTTCTCTTCTGTGTAGTTGTAAGCACAGTGGAGACATCAGGGAGCTGTTGTGGGAAGTGGGGAAGCAGGGAAAAGCCAGGAGAAACCAGCACTGCTTTGTGGTCACTTGTGGACTTGCGTGCTGGGTCTTTCTATTTGCTGTGTGCGTAAAATGTGGCTCTTCAGAGTTTTCTCTGCACTTAGAATGGAAGGAGACTTGGGAGAAAAGTGAAGGTTTAACAGGGGTCAGGTCAATATTCTGATGGGGTAGATGTATTGGGCACTTTCTTGCATATCTTCCATGGAGGAAGACCCTGGGAGCTGTCCTAATCCAAGCCAACATGAGTGATGAGAAAGCCCTTTCTAGAAGGTCAAGGGGGGTATTAAGACAGGTTGTGCATTAGGCAGTAACACTTGAGTGCCTTTTAGTTGATGTCAGGCTCTGGTCAGCTTCTGGCTCAAAATGATTTGGGAAGAGCTTAGGACCTCCGCTGAGAATTGTGCAGGTTCTGAAGATAGGTTTGGCGAGGGTGCTGACTTGCTACCATGCTCAGCAGACCTTCTGACGAGTCAGAACTATCGTGTGCCAGAATTTTCCCCAAGGGAAAGGTTTTCTGGCCTCATTGTCCTGTCTTCCAGAAGGCTCTTGGATAACCAACCCTGGGTGTCTGAATCAGTAAAACTGATCATGGCCCTTGTTTGGGAGAAGGTCTGCTGGGGGAATAAAAGGGGTTTGGGACAGGAAGTCAAGAGTAAGGAAGAGCTACCTGCCACCTTTGGGAAGTTGCTAATAATATTGTTCCTGAAAGAATACTTTCCTTTCCTCTTCTCTTTCATTCTAATGTATTTCTTAGTTGCCCTGTGATCAGCCAGACATGCAAGAGCTCCAAGAGAAATATGTTTTAACATCCTGAAACTGAATTATTAAATGGGGATTAACTTGGTGTTGACTTTTCTTCATGGCTGATTTGCAGTATAAACTGGGTTTAAAGCATCTTTTGCTAAACCTTCTGGATTTTAGTAGATCGCATTGGATGAACCATTCATTAAAGATTTCATGCTGATGTTATTTGTTTAGGCTTTGTTGCCCTTTTTCTGTTTTCCCTCTCCTTTTATTCAATAATGATATCTTTCAGGCAGAGAATACCTTTCCATCCTGTAGTATTAAGGGCTTTCCATGATAGAGAGCGTGGCCCTGTGGCCAGCAGCAAGGTTAAAAAAATCAGAGGTCTTTCGTGCCTCCCTGCCTGATCCCCAGATAGCCTCACAGCTAGGGCTGACTGCAGGGATGATATGGTACCAGACTCCCTGTTTTGGCAAAGCCCTCCTCTGGCTGCTCTCTGAAACCTTGGGACTCACTAACAAAGGAATTCACCTTTTCATTTAATTCTGAGCCCCAGAGAGAAGCCATGGCTTGAATCCATATGGGTGTGTCACTGTCCATTACCACACTTATCAGTAGGCATATATTGAAGAAGAGGAAGATTGGGTATCTGGGGTCGAGGTCTACCAGGAAGATACTGTTAAACTCGTGGGTCTGGTGCCATCTTGTGCCCCTTGCCTGTGTGCCTAATCTCAACTGGGCTGCCCAAGAGTAGCAACCCCTGAGTAGCAAGTACCTTCATGGCCCCCTTTCTGCTCCAGCGAGATGAAAGGAACTATCACAAACCGGGAGAGACATGACACACTGCAGGCACAGGTGCACACTGAGGGGAAGGGACTGCTGGAAGAAGGAACATGGCTCATAGAACAGCTTCAGCAGATGAAAATCTTGTTTGCCTTAAAAAGTCAGGGTAAAGAATATCTCTGGTTTTGAAGCTGTGATGATGCTCACAAATCAAGGACAGTGACCTACTTTTACAACCCTTGGGTTTAGACACCCAGCAGCAAACACTCAGGCCGTGCTGAGACAAAACGGCTGACTAGCGGAAATGCTACCCAGCATCTTATGCCAGCTCGGGCAGACAGTCTAACTAGTTTCAGGAGACTGACTGAAGATGGGGCCATATAACTGGTAGGTGGAAAAGCACTACCTACTGCTGGAGAGAAGGGTGATGATCTCGCGGAGAATTTTGATGACTTCCCCAAGAATGAAGCAAACAGAATTGAGATGACTCCAAATGGAGATAAAGCTTGATGAACTTGCGCTGCTATTTCATATCATGACTGCTGCTAAAATCCTGTGTGTGGCTCTGATAAAATCTACATCTCTAACATTTTAAGCCCCTTGGACACTGCAGTTCTTTTCAGTTTCTGCTTATCCACATGTGGTTCTTCGCAACTAAACTGAAGCCTGGAAATCATGCTTGAAACAAAGGCTAATAAAGTTCCGTGTCTAATAACAAATCATAAATAAATACAAATAAAATTCTGAGTGTGAAACATACCATCCTCGGACAAGTAACTCAGCCTCTGGGGGTTTTCATTATTTTCAACTACAAAATGTTAAAAATGCCTCTTCGGAAAAAAAAAAATGCCTCTTCGAATTGTTAGGATTAAGGAAGATTATTTTTGTAAGGAGCTCAGTTTAGATGCTCAGTACCTCTTTGCAGGTGCAGACACGTGGACATTGTAGCACTGGTGTATTTGGATGGACTCACCTCTTAAAACAAGCCCCTTTCATCCTGGGTCTCTCTCTGTTCACTATTGTCAGTGACTACCTGATGTTTGGTGACTTGTTCACTTAGTATTGCTGCTTATTTTGGTTGTTTCCAGAAGCTGTGATCCCTTCTATGGGCCTTGGAGACTCCCCTTTCAGGGGTGATCAGACCTTGTGGGGAGTTAGCACAGAAAGTGCTGCCCTTGTTTCTCCTGGAATGCTGTGATGAGAGATGATGCCGGGTGGCAAGGCAGCATTTCACATGTACCAGTCACCTTGGCCCTGGCCAGGGGCCAGCCGCTAAAATCCAGAGTGTCACTTAATGTCATTCCCAGCCAGCAGAGTTCTGGGCTCTTGGGTGTGTCCTGGCAGCTGTGTCTGAGCCAGGTCATTGCAGCAGGGGCATCCTGGTCGCTGCTTGGAACCCTTTCGTGGATTGTGCCCAGTTCCTCTCTGTAACCCTGGGACTCAACCTTAGCCCAGGCCACACTCTCAGGTCAAAGTTGCACTGGAGCCTCAAAGTCATTTCAGTCTTGGAGTGACTGGAGACCTCGCTGGTGATAGCTCAGCTCTCCTCTCCCCGGCTGGCTGTGTAGGACCAGCTCCGGCAGAGAGAAGTGTAGCTGCTTGCATGCTCCTAGGAAGGCAAGTGCAGGCCATGGTTTGGGGCCCCAACAAGGATGCCACTCTCCAGAATAGTTTAGGTTTCAACCCCCTCTCAAGAATTCAACTCTTGAGTTCTCCAAGGCTGCTTCTTCAAGGAGCACCTTGAATTTCTTTGCACTGCATCTTTGTACTTTACGAGGAAGACATGTCACATTGAAACTGTCCCTTAGTTCAGTGCAGTGGGCTGGGTTGTGTTATGCCCTTTTTACAGATGGAGGAACCCTCTTATAAATGAGGAGTCTGGCCCTGAGGGCTTCAAGGACTTGCCTGAGTTCCCACCAGCATGGACACTGGTAGCGGGACCTAACGGGGCACAGCGCTGCTGGCTCAGGACTTGGCTTTGGCAGTCAGGACTGGCTTTGCAGGCTGGTTGTGCAGGGTCTCAAGAGGAGTCACTGGGGCCTAGTCTTCAGGGTTCCAGTCAGTACCTGAAGTTGAGACTGGAGCCTTCTGGAAAACTCTTTCTGTTTCTACCAGTTCTAGCAATTAATATACTCTGAGACCTCCTCCCTGCCTCCCCCATCTCCATCCAGAATGTAAGACCTTTGCCTCCACCTTGCTTTCATTGTCTAGTGTCCTGCTCCTTAAGTGCAAGCTGGTAATATCTAGATATGTTATTTGAGACAGTTTTAGCATCATGGGGGAATGGAGACTTCCAGAACCCCTTTCCTCCCATTTGCCTCCTGAGATGGAGGCATAACATTCCTGTCTTGGGAAGCTTCAGAAAATGCTGGTGCCCAGGTCCTGCCTGCCTGCCCGGTGGCACCAGCACTTCAGGAAGTGATGAGAGCATCTGAGATTTTCATGTGTAGCTGGGATAGAGAGCCTTTATCCTAGTCTTTGAAGGAGAGAAGTGAGGGGGAAGATGGGGAGCTGACACGTTCATTTATTCAGGAGCTAGTGTTCCAAGCCCTGTGCTGGATACCAGGCTGGAGGGACATCTAAGACACCCCTCTTTTCCCAGTCTGATGGGGCAGCCAGACACTCAGAGATTAATTGCACAGCGCCCAGGGTACCAGTTGGTGGCCTGTGGAGCCCCATGTGTGATGGAACCCCAGGAGGTTGCACTAGCACAGAAACCCTTTACCCTACACACTCACTGAATGTGGATTTCCCTTTCTACTAAATCAAGTCCCACAGTCTTTCTTGTAACCCACGCAATGATAGAAAGAAAAATGCATATTTTTCAGATACAAAACAAAATAAAAACATGAAGGCACCTTGCTTATGACACCAACCAGTGGAGGAGGAAGCCCTGTTCTTTGAGACACTCCTCATTCGCTCATTCATACGAGAAAGAGCAAGTGTATGTGAGAGGGGAAATGGCTGAGACCTGACCCCTGCTATAGAGATCAGGGTTAGTAACTGTGGGGTGGGTTCCAGGCATCTGCTGTTTATTTTATACTCAGGGTCTAAAGAGTGTTCTGAGGAAGCATGGAGAAGAAGTGGTTAATTCCGAATGGAGACATTGACACGGCCAGCTGGGGTTTGGACCTGGCTCAGGACAGGCGCCTCTCCCTTCCCTCTCATGCACACCTCCACTCCGCTTGTCCAGGCAGCCTGTGCTGGTACTTGCTGGAGATGGTGAACTCTAATGCTTGCAGGACTGTCCTGGTCTCCCCCTCTTGCTTCATGATCTGTGCCTTGCCTGTGCCCTTCCCCACTTGTAATTCTCTTCCCACTTGCCTTAACTCATTGACTCCTGTTTGACCATTGTTTAACTCATTGACCAATGTCAAACCCAGATAAGGGTCCCTTCTTTTGCAGGAAGATTTTTGCTTTTGCTATGACTTGCATGATGAGGAACATTCTACATGTTTGCTACTCATCCTTTCACTGTATTTTTGAAGAGAAAACTGAAAAAGCACAGACAGAATTTAACTGCATTCTACAAAGGGAGGCATGTAAGCCTCACAAAGTGTTTAGGGACTGGCAAGCCTCGGGTCAGGGTTTGGCTCAAGGAAGTGTGTGAGGCCAAGATGGGGTACAGTAGACTGAGCTTGGACTTGGGGGTATGGTATGGGGTTTTTCTGCATACTGCATGTGATCAAATCTGTTTTAGAGGGGAAAAAAAGGCACTTTGATGGCAACGTGGAACTTCTGGTTGCTTCGACAAATCTGTAGTTTAGAAAGACCTTTTTCAGTTAATTTCTAAGTGAAGAGAAGAAAGGCCAGGCCTTTCTTTCTATGTCTCATATAAATGTGTGTTTGTTTTTGTATGTATATACTCAAGCAGTTTATAAGAACTCACAGCAAGTTAGATTTATCAGTTTCTATTTACATATGTAGTTTGATCACTAAGCTGGGTCTGGAATCAGTTGTGGAAAGGTTACTTACAACTGTTTCCAACCAACCTTTTTATTTTTTTAAATATTTATTTATTTATTTATGCATACAAGAGCTGGGGTACAGGCCAGAGATGGGTTGTGGTGGTGAGAGGACCCACCAGAGACAGAGCCAGGAACAGAACAGGCAGACCGACTGAAACACACTGCTGAGGGGAGCAGCGGGCGAGGCAAGAGTGGTCCGCTGCACCATGTGGGTCCTCTCCCTGGCCAGCGGCAGGGATGGAACTTGTGCTGCAGTGGCTGCAGTTTGCTTCACAGTGCATTGATTAACCCACTGCGCCACCAGGGAGGCCCTCCAACCAACCTTTTTTTTGCCCAATAAATATTAAGAATCAGAGAAGAATAAATGTGCAAATACTTTCTCCTGTTGTCCAGGGTGATGGCCCAGGCCTGGGATGCAGATCCTGACCTATCTTTGGATTCGCTGCTGCTGGCAAAGTCACACGCTTAATGTTGTACCTGAATCTAGGGAGGTAGATTTGCTTTTGGCATATGGCTGAGAACTGACCCAAGGAGGATCTGTTCTTTAAGGCCTTCCCTGTCACCAGGTTGATACACTGTTTTCTCTTGGGGAGCAAAGTGTCTCCACTTTTACCTGCTGAAATGAATATAGTTAGGGGGACTCAGTGTTACCCATTGGTCATGCACTTTGATTTTGGTCAAATGGCTTTCATACGTATGGCCTTGTCTTTGGGAGAGCTGGGAGCTTACATCTGAATCTGAGAAAAATGAAAGGTCAAGTTTATCAGGGTGATGTCACTAGGTTACTTCTCTTTAAAAATAATTCTATTTCATTATGGAAATACTACACACTTATTAAAGAAAGTTTGGAGCATATGGAAAAACTGTAAGGAAGAAACTAAAATCATTTTCATCTCACTATCCAAAAATAATCAGTTAATGTTTTGGTATCCAGACTTGTATTTTCTTCTTTTTCTATCTACATATTTTTATGTACACATACACACACCTATATAATCCTATCATCTTTTTTTGTATTTAGCAATTTTTCATACTTTCCTATATCATTAAATGTTCTTTTATATTTCCAACATCAGTCTAAACAACTGCATGATTTAAATTGAATTTAGGTACAATATTTTCTAGATGTTGGATATCATTGATTTTATTTTCTATAGGGATTTAGAGCTGTGAGTCATATATAGGTTTCTAATTGACATCCTTGCATCTTCTGTAACTGTATGCAAACATTCTTGTGCATTTGATTTTTATGGGGTGGGAGAGAACCATGGCTTTTAGTAGATACTCAAAGGTTTAACAGTTAAAGGATCAAAAATGGAGAAGAAATTTACTGAAGTTGAATTCTTAGAAGAAAAATTGCACATTTTTGAAGCTTTTGATAACATTGCCAGATTGACTTCCTGGGGGAGCTGTGTAAGTTTATACTCTTACCAGCTGGAGCTAAGGGTGCTCATTTCCTAGCAGCCTGGCTACCCTTGACCAACCTTAGGCTTGACCCCTTTAGAAACTTATCATCAAGATATTACTGGCTGTACTAGCTTTTTTCTTATTACTGACCCTCCAACATAGTAGACTTAATGCTATTACTGGAGTTATAGCCACTCCAGAATCTGGCGTGGGTTGCCAGGGTTCAGCTGAAAGAGCATGGGTTTGTAACTAGGAGATCATGGTTTATGTTCTAAGTCATTGTTGCTGCTTTCTTTGTTGGACTGACCAGGCAGTGGTAGGAACTCAGTCACTAGGCTCAGACTTACTGTGTTTCCATGTTGGGCCCTCTGCTTACTAGTTGTGTTACCTTGTTGTTTTTTTTTTAAAGATTTATTTATTTATGCATACAAGCACTGGGGTACAGGCCAGAGGGGACTCACCACAGAGAGTGGGGAGCAGAACAGGCAGATCAACAGAAGTACACTGCTGAGGGGAGCAGCGGACACAGCAGGAGAGGTCTGCTGTGCCATGTGGATCCTCTCCCTGGCCGGAGGCAGGGATCGAACTCGTGCTGCAGTGGCTGTGGTTTGCTTCATAGTGCATTGCTTAACCCACTGCGCCACCAGGGAGGCCCTAGTTGTGTTACCTTGTAAAAGGGTGTAAATGCTGTGTCTCAGTCTCCTCTGCTGCACAATAAGAGTCTAACATCAGAGACTGTCTCACTCATAGGGCCCTAGTGAAAATATTCACATCATTTAGTTTAGTGTTTAGCACATTGCACATGCTCAGTAGTTGCTATCTAACATTATTAGGTGTTGAGCATTCTTTAGCTCACTTCTCCTGGAGTCTTCGTTGTAATGCCAGAATCCCAGCCTTTTAGGGCTGCAAAATGTCTTAATGATCTTTCAGTACAGGTCTCTTCTGCAGATGAGAAGCTGGAGGTATTTGTGGTAAGGTGACGCATCCACATTGAAACAGGATAATCATACCTTCTAGTTTAGCGGGTGATTATGAGAGTCAAATATTATTTAGAAAACTCACTTAAAATCCAACATTAATTAATTGTGCACTGTTGGATGGCCCCTGAAAAAGAAAACTCTTCATTAACTCTTATTCAACCCTTTGTTTCCCTGATGGCATCTGTCCCATTGTCTTGCCTGTAGCTCTGCCCCAACAACTTTGTCGTTGACAACAAGTGTGACAAGGATATAAACCCTGAGACAGAAGGCTGGGTGCAGGGTCATCTATGGCCATGGGCTGTATTTGCCTGTCTCAGTTCCCCAGTTTTTGTTCATCTCTGAGCCCTGATGTCTTGAATAATTTTGAAGGGAGGAGCAAATGAATGACATCTACCTAGAAGAATTAAAGGGGAAGACTTTGCATCGTCATACATTTTAAAGTTCTGATAAATCCAGACTGCTAGCTGATAGGTGCACAGATTGAGACCATAGTCTGAGCTCTCCTGCTGCACACCTGGCCCTCCAGGCGAGAGGCTACCTGCTCTGCTCTGCATGGGCCCAGCAGCCTTGTCTAACCTCTATCTTTTGACTTCTAACAGTTACTCCACTGCAGACTCAGTTTCCTGAACTTGTTTGCAGCCTCTATCAAAGATCCCTCTGGGTGATTCTCAGAGTTTTTAACATGAAAACAATGTTTCCAAAATGGGCATCTTTGAGTCTAGAGTTGCTAGAAAAGAAAAGAGATGTTTCCATCCAGGATCATTTTGAGCCCTTTGAAAAAAACAAAACAAAACAAAAAACCTCCAGAATCATATAGAAAAACAATATCACATTTTGCAGTTGTTTTCTGTTGATGGTCTTTCCAAGACAAAAGTAAATGTGATCATCTTAACCTGTGCAATGTCGAAGAATACAGGTTCAAATCCCAGCTCTACCACCTACTAGCATTATGACTTTGGGAAGATTATTTAACTTCTCTAACCACAATGTATACAATGGAGATGATAATAGACTTTTCCTTGAGGGGTTGAAATGAGGAATAAATTACTCAAATGATTAAAACAACACTTGCTGCAAATTCACTTTCCAGGTTAAGCTTTGCCATTATTTTGTATTCAGATAGCATTCTTGGCCATGTTAAGTCACAGATGATTAGTCATTGCCCACTTCACTGGGTTCATCTTTTAGTAGAAGGAGCCAAAGCAGGGAGCCATAAAGTGAGGGTCCCATTCATTCAGCTGGTATATTACATCACACCACATCAATGGGAAGAGGCAAACCAGACTTGAACCCCTTAGCCAAGTACAGGTATTTGATGCTGCTTCACATCAGTGTTTTACACATATATGATGAATTTCTCCATCCCGATGGTTATACCCTTAATCCAGCACTTGTGCATTTTATCTCTTTGAGTCCTTTTCAGTGCCCAGGACAGCACTGTGGACCACAAGTGGGCTTTAGATCATTAACTGCTGAGTTACTTGAGCACGGGACCACACATTGGAACTTTTGCTAAGGCAGAGGGTCTTGGTTGTACCCAACACCACTTGATTATACTGTACATATTGGAACTGTTGCTAAGGTGGAGGGTATTGAATTTCTGGAGATTGTAGCAATTTTTTATTGCAAAGTTGGAGCTGTTTCTAACCATTTTAACTGTGAACAATGGAACTTACAGTGATATTTAAGCAGAAACTTTGTAAATGCAGCAGAGATACAGGTAGCTCCCACTTTTTTAGTTTGAGACAAAAGTGAAATAGCGTTCAGGGTTGGTTTTGCAGCAGTGACACCCTAGAGACAGTGACAGCTGGAGCAGTGAGAGTAACTGAGCTCCTTCTCTGGGAGATACTTTGTACAGCCTGAGTATTTATCACATTTTTCCTGCTTTTATTATAGGTGAGTGCAATTTTAGGTTTAATGTGTTACTGGGTATCATTTGGTGGATAATGTTTGGGTCTGGGAATACTCACAATTTTTTCCAAATAAATGAATGGTAATTGATTCTTCATTTTATGCCATTTCAGGCTAGGAACACTTTTATAGGAATGTTTTACTTTCACACAACACATGTGCATAAACACTAGCATACAGGAACTCCAGAACCTCTAGTCCAGAGGTGAGGTGGTTCACAATTATGTGTGTCAGAATGAACTTGTTAGAATAGGCTTGATTAAATACAAATTGTGAGGTTTCAAACCCGAGCTTCTGTTATAGAAAACATGGTGAAGGGGGAACAATTTCCTGGGTTGCTGTTGGTCCAGGCACCCCACTTTGAGAGGCACTGTTCCAATACCTCTTATCATTCCGAGTGTCTAATTCTTGACTCTCCTTAAGGGCACAAACGGGTCTTAACTGCTGTGTTCTCAACACTGAGCCTGCTGTTGACCCACGGTAGGTGTGTGAAAATGTCCCACAAAGATGTCAGGTCCTTGCGACCCCTCTGTGTGACCTTATTTGGAAAAGGGGTCTTTGCAGGTGTGACTAATCCTGCATTGTCTATTGTAACCTAAATGTCATTACAGTGTTCTTAGAGGCAGAGGGATCTCTCTCTTCTGTCTCTCTCTCTCTCTCTCTCTCTCTCTCTCTCTCTCTCTCTCTCTCTCTCTCTCTCTGACACACACACACACACAGACACACACAGACACATGCTGTAGAAACAGAAGCAGTTTAGTATGATGTGCCACAGACATGGAATGTCAGCAGCTACCAGGGGCTGAAAGAAGGCTGCTATCGAAGCTTCCCTAAAGCCTCTGGAGGGAGCATGGCCCTGCCGACAACGCGTACTTTGTAATCTAGGGAAATGCAGGTCGGACGTTTGACTGACCTCAGGCCTGTGAGTGATCATTACATCTCTGTGGTTCCAAGACACTGTGGCCCTACTAGGATGGGAGGACAACAGGCCTTCCATACCCATCGACAGGCAGTGGGGCCTGGGTGCCAACACGACGTCCACTTAACGGCACACAAGCTGAGGGCTTGATGTGTTTGGTCCAGGATCCTGTTTTCAGGGACTGAAAGGGAGGCCCTGGTCTGTTGCTGAGCTCAGCTTTCCCTCTGCAAGTCCAGCAGGTCTCACTCTCTCTTTTTTTAAAATATTTATTTATTTATGCATACAAGAGCTGGGGTACAGGCCAGAGTCCAGGGCGATGAGAGGATTCGCCAGAGACAGAGCAGGGAGCAGAACAGGAAGATCCACTGAAACACACTGCTGAGGGCAGCAGCGGGTGAGGCAGGAGAGGTCTGCTGCAGCATGTGGGTCCCCTCCCTGGCCGGCAGCAGGGATCAAACTCGTGCTGCAGTGACTGTAGTTCACTCCATAGTGTGTTGCTTAACCCACTCGCCACCAGGGAGGCCCAAGCAGGTCTCACTCTTAAGTTTGCATTGGAATATTTTGGTCATAAGGTCGTGGGCCTGTGCCCCTGTCATATTTGAAAAAACTCAGACAATTCTAATGTGCCAGCTGGGATTGAAAGCTGCTCAGACCGGTGCGTCCTGGCCACTGGCTGAGCCTCCTGGTGACCACTGAGGGCTTCAAGGTGTGAGTGGCTTCAGAGTTTGCCAAGTATGGGCCCCCTTGGCAAGGATGGTGCTGACCCCTCCCCCTCAGACACCAAAATGCCTGTGTGCTCCATTCATTGAGTTGACTCCCTAGCTCTGTGAGTTCTGCATCTCCTTGGACCCGTGAATGTGGAACTTATCATTTTTTGGGGGATAAAAAAGTCTTGTATAGTTCCAACCTGTGTTGTCCAAGGATTCACTGGGTGTCTATCCACAGTTTCTCTCCAGGATGGGTGGGAGGGAACCACTCTCTTTCTGGACATTAGAACTCAGAGTGGCTGACATGCTACCCACATTAGCCTCTGCCTTGTACCCAGTGTCCTGGCACTCCAGTGCACCCACACTGCCCTGAGCACTTCATAGTATTGGGTGCATCTACAGGCATTCTCTAGGCCTCCCTGGTGGTGCAAGAGGTTAAGTAGCAGCACTACGAAGCATCCACAGTCACTGCAGCAGGAGTTCGACTCCCGGCCAGGGAGGGGACCCACGTGGTGCAGCAGACCGCTCCTGCTGCTCCTCTCAGCAGTGTACTTCAGTGAATCTTCCTGTTCTGTTCTCCACTCTGTCTCTGGTGAATCCCCTCACTCCTTGCACCTCTGGCCTGCACCCCAGCTCTTGTCTGCATAAAATAATAAATCTTAAAAAAAATTCTAAAAAAATAAAATAAAGGCATGCTCTTGGGTAGTCCTGAGGCTTGAGACCTGGCAAACATGCATACCATTATATATTGAATATTTCAAGTGTCTGGTGGGGGAGACATAGGTGAGATTTGAGACCAGGGAGTCTTAGCGACATTTCTTCAGCATGGATTTCTCATTGTTCCCTACATCAGCTCCTGGGGCACTGTGCATCTGACTTTTTGGCAAGACTTGGGACACAAATGGCCCCAGATGTGGGTGAGAGGGCCCCCTAGCACATGGGTTATTAAAAGAAGAATCACTAATAGAGAGAACGAGACGGGCAGTGCCCTGTGTTTGCAGGAAGAGAAGGGCGATTGCTCTCATTTTTCTATGAGCAGGCAGAGAACTTGATGGAGCACACATGTCAGTGACTGGGTCAGTGGCTTTTAAGGTGTATGAACAATCCCTGTCCTCCCAGCTCCAGATGGACACACAGCCATAACTTTATCAGTGCAACCACAGACAATTAGGTGGAGGCCTAGGCAAGGAAGTCCGTGTGTCTAGGGTGGGTGTTTCCTAAGACTTCCCCAGTGGGAACCAGAAGTCTGGTTGCTCTGTTGGCTCAGCCCAGCTGCTAGCTCCGATGATTCTCCTTGCCAATTGGTTATTACCTAGTGATTTTTATGGAGTTAAATCTAAAGGAAATTTGATGAGGAGATCACTTCCTCTGTTTTAATTAGAGTTCTGAGACTGCATCAAATGCAGCGGCACCACTGCACATCTGTAGCTGGCTGACTGCTGGGACGCAGCGAAGCGCTGTGTATTTTGAATATCTAAAGAGGCTATTGAGTAGCTGGGTCATAATGGCTGCTGCTGCCTGAGTGTGTGAGCAGACGCACGGGTGTGCTTGTGTGTGCACAGCTCACACACACACACACACAGTATATCTATACAGATGTTTGAATAGTCCCTGGAGAACACACATTTTCTGTTGTAATAAAGGGAAACACAGTCCTCAGCTGTAACCTAGGAGACATGGGATCCCACCAGAATTGGAATCTTTAACCACATCTTCACTGCCTGCAGGACCAGCCCAGGAGGGCTGCACGCTAGACCGGCTGCACGTTGCCACGTAGCTCCTGGTGGCAGCCGGAGCAGAGGAGACAGCTGCCTGCTGTTCGCTCACACTTACATCCCCGGGGAGAAATAACAGCTAAGTGGTTGTTACAGAGGGCGAAGGGCTTGACTCCCAGCGCTGGGCACAGAAACGTTTCTGGCTTTTCCACACGACACTTCTCATCCCGAGACACCTTTCTGCCCCTAATCTTTGCGCATGTTTTGGAATCGCGGGACTGGGAAGGGACTCAGGGGACCATCTCCTGGTACCCCCACTGCCTGTCAATTCATCCTCCCTGCTGGCCCTGTCTGGGAGAGCTGTCCATCCAGAACCCCCTGGGATGGGCATAAATATTGTTATCTCCATTTAATAACGTGGTGCTAGAGCAAGGTAGAGCGTATTTGTTCCAGGGGAAATGACAGCGGTTTTAAGCCTAGTGACTTGGAGGTGATTTAAACCTCCTCATCTGGATTTGTTTAACACACTTCAGTTTTATTATTCGGTTTTCATACAGGAAGTTAATGAATAACTCAGTCCGACGCTATAGCTTTCCTGCCAAACAAGGGACCCAGGCTGGGAGTTCATTCTCAGGACAGAAGCACCCCGATTTCCATAAGAGTGACATTCCTGGGAAATTGTCTATACACCAGATTTTTAAAGTAAAAAGACTATTTAGAGAAATATGGCAGTTGGTTTATTGTTGTTATGGGACGCATTTTGGAATGTGAATAATCTCCCCCTAATTGTTTCTTGATTTGTTGGACATAGAGGGTTCCTCAGCAATTGTCTATTTTATTCCTGGGGTGCTGGCTCAGGGGCCAGGCATGGCCCTTGTAGGAGGTTGTACTGAGAGGTACATGAAGTGACACTGTTAGAGCCTGGGATGTTTGGAGGGGGAGACCTGGGAAGAGGGGCCCACCTGCATGCTGTGACCCTACCCCAAAGGTAACTGGAGTGAACCAGTGCTCTGGAATACACAGAAGCAAGACAACTCGCGGATGTAATCCACTCTGAAGCCCAGTTCTCACCAATTGTGTCGTCCTCCTTTTTGGCAGCTTACATTTTGAATTGGGTTTCTTTCCTTTTAAGTCCCTCCTCTTTAAGGTCATCTACCTTCCAGGAGTGGAGGGGGGAGTTGGTAGGCATTCAGCCTCTTACAGAAATGAACTCCTCGTGTGTTTACTAAAGGGTTACTAAATCACTAATAGTCTGTCTCTGGATCCACCTTTAAGATTTATATGAGGCTGGATCAAATGGAGTTTAGGAAAGGAAGTCCACCCTGCACTACCTATGGCAGCTGGCTGGGCAGTGGAATAGGAGGTCACTCAGACAACTGGTAGTTTGCATTCCCAAAGTGCCTGTGCTTCCTATTACCAAGATAAATATGGTGAGACATCTTGATTTATTTTTCTATTTTCTTGGTGTTAGCATTAATTTCCACTGTATTTGCCTCCTGGATTTTAACCTAGTTGGGTGATGGGAGGGGACAGAGATTTGGAGAACCTACGGGAAGGCACACCTTGGATGCTGTAGTACTTAAGAACTGCCAGCTTCCTCTTAGTGTCAGACTTTACAGTGTGATGTTATCATTTGCTTTAGTGACTTTTAGACACAGCCTCATAAACACTCAGAACACTTCTTGGAGGTGTTTAAAAATCAGAGCAGGGCTTGTCTTCAGAGCTGGGTCAGCTGAGTTTGAATCCTGGAGCCACATGGGATCTGTGCGGTCTCAGGCAGTTTGCGTTTCTGAACCTCGGTTTCCTCATTTGTAAATGACTTAATTGAAGTACCCCTGCAGGGCTCTACTGAGGATGAAGGCAGAAAATGTACGGCAGGAGCTCGGTTGGTGCCTGGCACATGGCGGGCACTCTTCCTCCAGCCCGGGTGCATTTTTTGCTCCATGTTTACTGAATCAGGGGAAATTGAGGAACAACGACATGAAAAATAACATGAACAAGGCAAAACCAAGTGCGGCATCCTTGGCTTTTGATTGCTGCGGCCATGCATTTTCGTCATCCTGGTGAACAGAGTTGGGCTTGTTGAGAGCAGTTGAGGGTCCCTTTGGAAGCAAGTCCAAGGTCACCCTGACTTTTCCCTGGCTCCTCCTGTCTTCCAGACCAGACTGGAGCGCTCTTGGGGCACACCCTGCACAGACCGGGACCTTTCCTGGAAGAAGTGGGGGTGGGGTTTTCACATACAGTGTGTCTACTTAGCATGTGCTTTTACAAGGACCCCCCCCCCCCCCAAGGTTGGGATTGTTGCATCTGCTTTACTGATGAGAAAATTAAGATTCAGGGGTTTGAGTAGAGAGACAGGGAAAGTGGTAAAGGTTGAGTCAACCCAGCCCTCTTGGGTGCTGATCTTCCTGCCACCTCTACCCCCAACCCCTCCTATAGACAGACACTGCTCTGAGTCCCGCCTCTTGGATCTCAGTCTCTGAGTTTGCACAGGTCCTGGGAGGAGAGGAGTTATACTTTTACTAACTGCCTGGTTCGTACTCTGGCCAACTCTGGGTTGCAGTGCAGCAGGGCTGGCAAAGGGGCTTGTTGCCCCTGCCTGCATCCCCACTTCCATTCCGCACAACTGAGCTATCCCAGATGGGCCACTGCCTATCAGGTCAATAACAGCTTACTGGGAAAGCTCACACTGCTGGTGTGAGCTGGTGCTGTGGCTAGTAACCCCTCCTGGCTAGGCACTTCTCCCTACTTTTAGCCTAAGAACCAGTCTGTCGGGCTGAGTGAGATGCCTTTTCTTTTGGTCCTTGGAGGTGGCAAGCAGCTGGTCCCCACAGCTCTGCATCATCTTTCACAAGGACTTCACAGGCGTGTGTCCACTGGGAGGCGGAGGCCTTCTCTTGTGCTCCGGGCAAGGGCCCTGTGCTCCTAGACAACCCTGAGATCCAGAGCTCATGTAGGCCAGAAAAGCTCTGTTGTCCCTCTAAGCTGTCTTTTTGGAATGGTTGCTGATTTTATGGGTGTCACGGTCAGGATAAAAAGAATTGTGGAATCCTGGTGTTTAGAACTGAATGGAATGTGAGACACAGTCTAAGCCTACCATCTCATTTTATGGGTGAGACTTGTCTCCCAGTGCAGACTAACAGCAGGGTAGGTGTGTGGGTTTGGAGTTGCTGCAGAGCTTACTGCACCTGTGAATTTCCTTCCAGGTGTGTGATGGGCCATGACTGTGAAGCAGAGGAGAGAATTCTTTCATTTTCCTCCTATACCCCTCCCTGCATCTGGCCAGGAGCTCCTGATTCCTGTCTTACATTAACACTTGAAACAGGGAACTGCATTTATTCTTTTTTTAAAAGATTTATTTATTTATGCATACAAGAACTGGGTACAGCTCAGAGTCGTGGGAGGTGAGAGGAGTCACCAGAGACAAAGTAGGGAGCAGAACAGGCAGACTGACCAAAGTTCACTGCTGAGGGGAGCAGCGGGCGAGGCAGGAGAGGTCTGCTGCGCCATATATGTCCCCTCCCTGGCCGGGGATCGAACTCATGTGCGCCACCAAGGAGGCCCTGCATTTATTCTTTTTGAGATGGGCACTTGGATGCGTGGCTAAGGCTAATGACATTCTCTCAAATATCACTCACTCCCTGTCTGTCCGAGCTTGTCCAGGTCTGCTTCCAGCTTCCTGTCACCCACTGCTCAGATGGAGAGACTGAGGCACTCTGGCTCTCCTGAAGGCAACGGCCGGGGGTGTTTCCCTGCCTGACTCCTGGTTCTGGTGGCCATTGCAGGCTGCTCAGAGATTTGGAAAGTACCTGTCATCTCTCCACACATTCTTCTCTTTGGGAAGGGACCCCCAGGTGGAGGCCACCTTTCCTTCCATATGGGTGCATGGACCCTGTTTGGCGGCAGAAGCTTTGCTTACAAAGGGAAGGACTTCCGTGTTGGCAAACCTGCTCTTGCTCAGCACGCCCATAAATCTTGCTGAAAACAAATGCTTTAACTAGAGGAGAGTTTAAAAGGCCCTGTGGGCATATTCTAATCACTGCTCAGTAATATCAGCCAGCTCAGATTCACAGTGCGGTTCCCAGCGGAGGGGCCTGGGTCGGCACCGCGTAGGACGCCGCTGGCTGTAATTAACTCTGACCCCGGCTGCCCGCCTGCTCACCCGCTCTTAATATTAGCTTTGACTCCCAGAATGAGCCTGCAGTGTTTGTTGCTGGCATGTATGCTTCAAAATTCCTCCTTATCCATCCTTCTATAGCTCTGATTCTAACCCCAAGCCCATGTACATACTGCACCAAGATGATCAGATGGTATCAAATGAAACCAATAACCAGCTAGATTTTTGCTGTCATTGAAAATTCCATTTATCTCAATCTACATTTGCACCTCACACCTCCCAGTGTGCAGCGTGCTTCATATACCTATTTGTTTATTACAACCCTATAAGGTGGGCAGGTCTATGAATATATTCATCTGCTAAGAGAGAGAAAGCAAAATTCAGAGTCAGGGGGGCTGGTTTGGGGTCCTCTGTGTAGTAAGTGACTGAGTCTCAGATTCAGACTTAGGCCTTTTGATCTCAACACTGTTCTTAAATCCCAGTGTTTGAATGGCCCATAGGGGTGGTAGTAATGATGAGGTTGGGGTGAGGGGAGCGAATTTGGCTCTTTTCTTTACTTCCTGCCAATCGAGGCGATGATTATTCAGCAATTTTTTTCTTCTGCCTCCTGGCAACAAAGGGATAATAGGTATAGAGCAAGCAGGAGCTTGTGGCAGAGGACAGATGTGGACAGTGAGAATGAGGCCAGTTCTACCTGCTATGTTACAAATGAAATGCTTTGCCTGTGCATTCGTGATTGCATGTATTGTTTACGGAAGCCATGCATTTGAAAATTTTTTGAGAACCTGCTATATTCCAGGCTCTGTGCTTGCCACTCAGGCATGTTTTCTGTACTCATGAGTTACATCCCAGTCGGAGGAGACAAACCAGGAATAAAGACGCAGCTGCAAAAAGCCTTGCTATGTGAGGGTGATGTGTAAAATGACCAGATGGATACTTCAGGGTGGGTCACCCAGAGGCTATTTAAGCTGAGATCTGCAAACCTGAAGGAGCCATCCTTGTAAAAGAAGAGGAAGAAGAGGAAAGGGGCTGAGGAGGAGGCAAAGGAGGAGGAGAAAGAGGAGGGGAGGAGGTTGGATGAGGAGGAGGAGGAGGGAATAAGATGGGGGAGGAGGAAGAAGCTGTTCCAGACAGATGAACTGACCATGAAAAGGCGATGCTGGGGATGCCTTTGACATATTTGAGATACAGAGAGAAGTCAGTGGCTGGAGCTGAATCAAGTGTGGACGGTGGTATTGAGGTTGGAGCTGATGACCAGGATCTGACTGGACATTTTAGAAATCAGAGTAGAGAGTTTGGATTTTATTCTAAATCCATGGGGAACCACTGGGGGCTTTACATCAGGGGAAGGGGTGAGATCTGACTTAGATTTTAAAAAGGTCATTTTGGCTGCTGGAGGACAAGGGCTGGAGGTAGCAGTGGAGATAGAAATAGAAGGAGTCTGGACCAACTCAGAGGCCTCTCAAGTCTGGTTGATTTAGACTGTGGGGATGAAGGTAGACAGGATCCAAAGATGAATCCCAGGTGGATGGAAAGTCCCCACTGCCATGTGGGCACCTTGGAAGAAGACGGTGGCATGGTGAAGAGCTCTGGCCATTTATGTTTGAAGCATGTATTATGTTTGTCCATGCTCATGCCAAATAGGCAACTGGGTGTGAGTTTGGAGTTTGGAGCCTTGGGGAAGGGATTCGGGATTCATCAGCTGGAGGTGACCTTGAAAGCCAGGGGGTTGGATAAAGGACCGGAGCAGAGTGTGCAGAGGGCAGGGCCCTGCTCTGTGCTTTGAGGTCAGGTGTATCTTCTCAGCTGTGACTTTTCAATTTAGACGAGAGTTCCAGTAGCCACATGTAAGAATCTTAAAGATTAGAGAGTCCTGGGGAAATTTTTTTAAGAAAGCTTAATACTGTGCATTTCTGCATCTTTCTTGGAGCCCCTGAAAGTGTTTTCTGCTTCTTATTCTGTTTATCTCTAAGAGAGCCCTGAAGTTTGGTGAGGGACGGGAATTACTGCCGAGAAGGCTGCTAACCGAGAGTTCTGCCTGAGGTCGTGGAGTTAGCCCTGGTGTTGGGACGCTAACTGCTGGGGCCAGTTCCCCTCATCCTGGAGTGGAGAGGGGTCCTCTGCAGGCACGGTGTTGATCTCCCCACATTTGCAGATGGTACAAATGAAAGGCCCATAATTTAGACTCCAGATCTCAAATTTTAACTCTCTTCTAGTGGTCACAAAAGGCCCATCCAGTACACAGATGCTGGGGGGATTTGGGTGAGGAATAAATGGGATGGTGGGGGGATGTGTGTGGGAGAGGAATGAAAGCTGCATTTAATAATGTTTGTTTTGATCTCAGATATCTAAACCTGCTTCTGTACCTTTTGCTATTTCCACCTAGCTCTGTAAGTTCTGTAGTAGAAGAGCAGGCTGAACCACAGAAGCTTGCTACCAGTTTCTCCAGCTGGCTTTCTATGTGGGTACCCTGGTACTAATAATACTAATGATAACCAGGGTTTGAAAAAAATTGTGACAGTGGCAATAGCCAAAAAATGAAACTCAAGTTTAAACTGTCAGGATTGTGGTCATAAACAGCTGCTCTAGTATGGAATAAATATGAGAGGTGTCATTTGAAGTGGAATCTGAGCCATGGAGGGGGATCCCCAAACTCCACACTCCTCTTCTTTCAGAAGTCAGCCCTCCAACCACTGAGGACTAGCCTAGATGGTGTCTTGTCAGGGTGGGGTGATTTGGGCTTGGTGGGAGGGGGGAAGAGTTCTTGTTTGTTTTTAAGGGTTAGGATCAAATTTAAAAGCATCACCATTTACCTTGGTTGCTAAGCCCCCCTGAGCCCGAGGTGAGGAATTCTGATTGGCAGAATCTGTAGGAATTTAGACAACAGGAGCAGCACGGAAAAACGGGAAGCTTAGGATGGGGACCTGGCTGCAAAGCAACTCAGAGCTTCAATAAGCCCGAATCTGCTGAGAATACATTTTACGAACATGCAGCTAAGTTGGCTGCCTTTGTTTGGGGGTTTGTTAAGCATTATCTAAAGAATGCCATGGTTCAGCCTGCTCGGTGTGAAGCCTAATTCTTCCCCTTTCTGGAGCCACGGCCTGGTGTGTTCAATTTTTCTCTCTCCATAGGGCTGCAGGCTCTCTGGTACTCCAGCCAAAAAAACACTCATATTTTAGCCAGCTTAGTCCCAGTCTGGTTGCCAGGCAGTAAAACGAGCACTTGCCCGCCCTGGGGAGAGGGGAACCATGAGATGGAAAGGGGTCATGTAAACGACTCACTTGAGCCCTCCCCCCAAATCTCTACTTTCGAGTCTTGGGGGCAGTTGATATGTTTATTGATGTTCAGAGACACTGCTGCTTAAGCCCAAACTGTGGTCATTTGTCAGGACTAATAACACAAGTTATTTTTATTATTATAAAGATAGTAATAGTAGAATAAGTTTGTGTTATGTCACTTTTGGAGGTGTTAGAGATACTTCTTTGACTATTGTTGTTCTAGACAGCTCTCACTGACCCTGTTTAGCCAAAAGGGAAACTGAGGCACAAAGAACAGAAGCACCAAGCAGCAGCACCCCCTCTTTCTCAGGGGAGCACAGATTACAGAAGGGAATATCAGAGTCATCTTCTTCCTTAGGCTCTGTCTTAAGTTTCCTGGTGGTAGAACAACCTACATGCAAGAGAGGACATCAGCATGCTTTCTGGAAACACTTTCCTGGGCTGTCGTTGTGAACTGGGCATGACACTGGCTCTGGTGCTGCTCACACGGTCCAGGAAACCAGCTCTGGCTCACATTTGCTGAGCGCGGTGTGTTTTAGGGGTGAGGCCTCTTCCCCTGGATGGAGTCTCCATTGGCTTATTTGGCTTATTTCATAGAACACAGTCCCTGTCAGGGAATCACCCATGGTGCTGGATCTGTTTGGTGAGGTTGCACCCCATACTTAAAGACTCCCAGTTCTGCTTTGGAACTCATCGGCAAATGCAAGGGCCTGGGGTCCCTGCAGGATATACCCAGGTGGTGGAAGTTTAGCTTCTGAGCTCTTCAGGCTGAAACTGTGGGAAAGGAGCCTGCTTCTCAGGCGCAGAGGGCTCCTACCTGGCACGTTGGGGATGAAGATATCGGAGAGCAAGGTGGTTGCCCGCAGGGCCGGCGGACTCAGGGGTCCCTGCTCTGACACCTGCCTGTGGCTTCTGCATGGCTGTCAGGCAGAGAAGATTCTCCAGGTGAGAACCAGGCAGTGGCAATGCTGTGCTTGAGGCCTTTTCCCCCATGAGGGCCTGTGTGCGGAATTTTGGCCAAGCCAGACACCTCCCATCCCTCCACCAGTCCAAAGAGAGGAGCTAGTCCAAAATCAGTAGCAGACTGGCCCTCTGGGGTTCATGGAGCAGGTGAGGTTGGGAGAGGCTGCAGGTGAAGAGGCTGCAGGGGCCAGAGGGGGCTGCAGGAGAGAGAAGACCCTGGGGGAAGCGAAAATCCAGTATTTGGTGAAGCACGTGATATTACAGAGGTACCAAGAAGAAGGGAGAGACTGTGAGAGGTGACCCTGAATGAAAGAAGTAACTGCTGAGGAGACAGGCTGGATCGGAGCCCCCTCTTTCCTAGAGCAACTGTGAGCATCGGCTAGGGGGAGGCACACGTGTAGGTGGTCAGGGGACAAGCCAGGTCAGCACACTATGTGCTGCTGCGTTGTCTGAAAAGTCACGACACATTTTTGCATAGAAAACAGAGAAAAAAATATGACCAACAACCCTGTAGATGCTGATATTGAGATGCCTTGAGAATTAGGTCATGAGGTCATGACCCGTCCTGAAAATGTGAGGTGGGGCAGGAAAGGGACTCCAGAGTCAGTTGGCCTGGGTTTGAATCCCGGCTCCGGCACTTACAGCTCTGTGATGTTGGACAAGTTACTTGGCATCTTGGTTCTTCCGTTTCCTTATCTCTCAACAGTTTTTGTCTCCTATGAAAGGATTATTTTAGCTGACATGTGTCAAGCCCTTGCAGTAGTGACTAGTATATACTGACTGACATCACTGGCTGTTGAAGTCGATTCACATAAGCAGAAATGCACATTAGCACTTATACACAAAGTCAAACAATTTTCAGGGTGGGTTCATCGACTTTCTATGCTCAATCTTAGACGCCTCCATAAGAATCCCTCTTTATTTATTCATTCTTGTCTCCATGTCAATCAGAAGAAGATGGATTCTTGTCCTGAAGGATACCAGAGCCCCCCTTTGCTGCCTTTCTATTGGGAAGTGTTGCAGGGGCTATCTGGTGTCGTGGGGGTGGAGGTGGGGTGCAGCCAGCAGAAGGATCTGTCCTGCCTATGGGCAATGTGGATACACTGGGGGAGTCTGGAGATGGTGGTGGGGTGAAGGAGGGCTTGGGTTTGCTGTGTGGGACTCCGTGGGTCAGGATTACGCAGGGGTGAATCCCCATCACATAGGTCACATGTCATGTGTATATACCTGCCCATGTTGAGAGGGAGTGAGACGAAAGGGGACCCTCTGAGCCTGTGTAATCCGGGCCGATACCCTGTTTGTGGCCCCAGATGCCAGCCTGGCCCTGGGATGTCCCTGTCTCGATTTGGCAGAGATGCCCTCTTGAAACTGGCATTCCTGGTCATGAACCTTGGCAGAGAGTGGAGAGGTGGGCAGATGCCAAGACAGCTTCATCGATTGGCAGTCCCACCCACAGAGCCTTTATGACTCCCACTTCCTCCTGCCTTGGTGTCCTCCCATTCTGGCCTGCCTTGCATCTGAATTTCAGGAGCACCCCCAAACTTGCCATAGTTTCCCCACTTTTGGTCTTTCCCAATGACTGCATTTATTTTTTTTTAATGCATACAAGAACTGGGATACAGGCCAGAGGTGTAGGGGGTGAGAGGGTTCACCAGAGACAGAGTGGGGAGCAGATCAGGCAGATCGACTGAAACACACTGCCGAGGACAGCAGTGGGCGAGGCAGGAGAGGTCGGCTACGCCATGTGGGTCAACTGGGGATTGAACTCGTGCTGCAGTGACTACAGATAGCTTCCTAGTGCTGCGCCTCAACCCCTTGTGCCACCAGGGAGGTCTCAGTAAATACATTTAAGTTTCTCCCTCGGCCACTCACCATTCCTACCCAAACAGGCAAGTCTAAGTTCCCAGAACTGTTGCACTTTGCATATCGCTGGCAACTTCTAAAGCTCATTTCCACCCTCTCCCCACATGCTAATACGGCTGCAGCCTGTCTCGGGTTGGACTGAATATGCCAGCAGAGCCCGAAACGTGGACTCAGTGGAGACCTCACTTCTACCTTTCCCTGTCTCTACTGCTAAACACCCTGTTTCTCCTCCTGTACGCTGGAATTAGCAACAAGAGCAGTGACGATATCAAATTCCAACTGTGGAGTTGCTGTGTGCTTTTAAAGTGCACTCACGTGTGCTAACTTACTCACATTGTCCTTCCTTTTAACTTGATGGGTAGACATGTTTTTCCAACTACTCTTAAGTGCTGAGGAATTTAGTTCAACCAGGAAAGATTACCATCGGTCACACTTAAATTGTTCTTCCTTTGCAAATACTGCACGATGTAGAATAATGGCCAAGATGACTTGAGTGGCCACATCAGAACAGGGTGATTGATTATAAACTCAGGGTTTGCGTCCTTGCTCACCTGGGTTAGAGCATAGGTGTGGGGATGCTGGTAACCCATCCTCTGAAGTTATCCATCCTTCAGCACGTGCTGGTTCTTATAGGACTCACAGATGCGCACATGGGCCAAGGCTTTGCCAGTGGCGCAAAGGGCCAGAGTGGAGGTTGGCTGCTTCCTGGGTAGGACTGTCTGGCTGGAGTTGCTTTACATTTAAAGAGCTCTTTGTCAACAAGGATCTGATTTAAAAATCCCAGCAGGTTCTTGTTATCAAAAAGAAGGGGCTGTTCTGAGGTGATGGTGCACTGGTGAGATGGTGATGGGGAATACATGGGGATTACAATTAATGGCAAGTATATGTAAATTTTAAAATATTTTAATAAAAAAAATGAAAAAAAAAAAAAAAAGAAGGGGCTGTTCTAGCCGTAAACATCTCTTGATGGGCAGGAAAAGGCAGAGAGGGTTTCCAAAGTGTGCTGTGACCCTGGAATTTAAGTTGGGCAAGGAGAATCAGAAATGTCTTCTGGGGGTGTCATAGGCAATGCCTCACCCGAAGGAGTGGCCTTTTGATGTTCCTTCTCTCCTTCAGTATGTCTCTCCTGCCCCTCCCCCATCCCCATCTCCTCCCCACCCCCAGCCGCTCTGGTGGGCACATGCCAGCATCCCTATAGCTCACACTGGGCTCCCCTTTGTGAAACCTCAGTTGTGGTTATCTTCTTGCCTAGCCAGTCTGCTCTTGTTCTCTGAGTTGGCTGGTGTTCAAACTCACAGGGAGGAAGACACACACACACATGCACACACACTCCCCCCACCCCAGCATCACAAATGTTTTAGAAAACAGCTATACAGGACAGGAGTTTTCTCATTTGTCTTTCCTTTTGCTCTTTCTTTCCCTACTTTTACCTTCCCTTCCACCTGTTCCCCTACCCCACTCCCTGCCCCGAGCCCCTCCTCCCAGTCCCAGTGTATCTACCTTCTCTGCCTATTGGCGGTTCTTCTTTCCCTGGGGAAGAACTTAGTGTATGACATCTGGTTTGTTACATAGAAAGAAGGAGGGGGTTTTTATGAGGAGCTGGACAGTGGTCATGGGGATGATCGTGAGTTGTGTATTTGGGGGGAATTGGGGTTCAGCAGGGGTGTGTGTAAAGGAAGGTATGCTGTGGTAGCTAGAAGTCACCTGGTAGCAAGTAGCCCCCTTTAACCCCAGTCAGGTTCAGTGGGACATCCTTTGGTGTTTTTATTGGGGTGTTTTTTACAAATGTAAATGAGCCTTTATGTTGGTTCTCTTGCAGAGCCTTGACTGATACTTGTTGGGAGAATGGTCTAACTTGCTAATGAATAACTGCCATTAGTGCATTAACCTGCAAGTTCAAGCAAGTGACTGCAGAGACCCAGAAAAAAAAATTCACTGGCCTTAGAGGCCCATCTTGGGCTTGGGGGCCTTTACTTGTGCCATGAAGTTGGGAGAGGTTGAGTTCTACACTCTTTGGTGTCAGTTTCAGATGTCACTCTGGTCATGTGTGATCAAAGAGAAGCTTCACTTATTGGGAACCATAGGATTCCTTCCACTGTGAACTCGAGTTCTGACAAAGCCTGGTTTAGTGCATTTAAATAAAAAATTGAAACAAGACCAAGAAAATCTCATTCTGGCAAGATGAAGTCACTCTGGCACTCACCTTCTTAAAAACAGGCAAGGGGATGGGAATTGCTATCAATTATTGAGGGCCTACTGCATTCCAATTACTGTGCTTTCCATACATTAGTGTCAAATCCTCCCAAGGGCTGTGTAAGTGCTGTGATCTCTATGTTACAGATGGAGAAACTGAGGTTCAGAGAGGTTAAGTAACACACTCCTGCCTGAGAATGTGTTCCTGCCAGCATTTCACCTCTGGGGAATTTCGGTTTTTTACCTCTGAGACACGTTACATCCGTGACCACCATGGCAACAATGCCATAAAGTTTCAAGGGACTTAGCAGCCCTGAGGCTGTGGCTGGAGACTACATCCCACGGCTCTTTATGAGGGCAGCGCCCATCCATCAGTCCCGCTGCCACTTCTGATTTCCGCAGTAAATACTCACCCCTGGAGTCCAGGGCTGGGAAGGTGGATTAGCTAAGGGCAGTCTGGTCATTCCTCAGTTCTTAGAGAGAAACAGCAATAAGCCCTGACTTCTATGCCCCAACACCTAAACTCCAGATTAGTTCAGCTCAATTCAATCTAATTCCATCTGACCAACAGTTATTCAGTAGCTACTGTATACTAGGTATGGTGTTAGGTTGTGGGATACAAAAAAGACTGTTGTCCCTCGATGGACAGGATATAGTGAGGGAGACAAATAAGAACCAAATATTGATAAGCAGTGATGTAACCAAACTAGATGTGTAAAATGTTCTTAGAGCATGATGCATAGGTGTGTAGATATGCTGGGGATGGAAGCAGAGGATGTCCAGGGAGACAATAGTCAACCTGAAAGTCAGAGAAGAGAGAAACAGTCAAGCCAGGGACCCAGGCAGGAGTGTGCTGCTTGGGACTCAGAGCAGACACATCAGAGATGAATCGAGTAAGACTGAGTGGTGACTTACCTTCTCTGTGCCTGATGTCCTGCTCGCTGAAACTGGGATGATCATGGTGTATGAACCTGGGGGGTGATGAGTTAAAAATGACTTAAGCTAGCACCTTGCAAGGAATATCCTTCACTTGTTTAGAAAGTCCAAAGGTGCTGTGTCTGGCTGACACGGAGCTCTTTTTGAACAAGCTCTTAGAGGAGCTTGTGACACCATCACCAACACTAAGTGCACATCCTGCCTATGAACTCAGGCCTTTCCAAAGGTTGGGAAGCACCTGTAATCTGCAGGGGGACCCAGTTGGTCAGTTCCAACTGGGAGAAACGTTGGGTGCAAGCCAACAGCACCTGAGAGGCACCTCCTAGTCAAGTTCTGAGATACTCAGTCTGCATCTGCACCTATGAAATCCACTCTTCCGACAGAAGAGCAGGAGGCTTCTATGCTCATGGTGAGGTCAGCGCTTGCTTTCTCTTCTCTGCCTTTCCACTGTCTGTGGCATCTTTCTGTGGTCCTGTGTCCTGTCCCCATGGCTTTGTGTTCAGAATTCCTTGGAGCATTCTCTGTCACCCTCATCTTGAACTCTTACTTAATTTTTATATTGTAATTTGGTCTACCAATTGGATGGTAGACCTGTCTTGGTAAGAGATTTATGTTTTTTGTGAAACTGGCAACTTTGGGTGGCTCAACACAGTAAGTGCTTAGTAAATGCTTGTTTATTACAAATAAACAGGTACTTTTTTTTAAGATCGTGTATAACAAAGTGTGGCCATGTGTTGGGGACAACATCCCTATCAACAGAGGCAAAACGAGAGTTAGGTGGGTCAGAAAGGCTCTTTGAAGAGGGGCCCAGACAGGGAGATGAGGTCTGCCTCAGCGGACAGGCACTAAGAGAGCCCTGATAAATTGAGCTGACTTCCTTGACAGATAGCCCCATCTTTGAGTTGATGTGTTGTTTGCTTCTGTCGGAAGAGTGGACTTCATAGATGCAGACTGAGTATCTCAGGACTTGATTAGGAGGTGCCTCCCAGGTGCTGTTGGCTTGCCCGTGAAACTGACCAGTGGATCCTCTCTGCAGACTACATGTGCTCCCCAACCTTTGGAAAGGCCTGAGAATGAATTTTTCGGCAGGATGGGGCACTTGGTGGTGGCAATGGTGTCACAAGCTCCTCTAAGGGCTTGTTCAGAAAGGGCTCCATGTCAGCCAGACACAGCATCTTTGTACTTTTTAAATAGCAAGTGCAAGGAGTGCTCCTCACACACATATGGCAGTGCTCCATTCTGAGCCAGAGCGCTTAGAGCTGTGGCTCCTTCCAGCTCATGTCTCCAGCTGGCTTGGTGCAAATTCAAACCACGAAATGCTTCTCCTGGGATGGATGGGAATGTGGGTGCAATTCATAGTCTGAGCCACAGAAAGTCTTTCTACTTCCTCTTCATGCTGCCAGGGATGTGCTTATAAATGCCTCTCTGTGGCCCATGAAGAATGTTCATAGAAGATCTAAGTCCTGCCTTCTTCCCAGCCATCCACGATGTTTGGGGACTTCCCCAGGCTACACAATAAGCCGAGGGCCTTGTCAGCCTCAGGTTTACCCTCACTGGCCTCTTCCTAAACCACACCATCAATAACTATCACTCACAGACCCCATGCAGACCCCTTACCAAGCCAGCTCGACTGCTCTGGGCCTCCTGAGGACTTCTGGGCTCCTCTGTGCCTCTTATTTCAGCACTCACCGGACAGTGGAACACAGCCAGCTGACTTCCAGTCCATTCTCATCCTTCGCCCCTTCCTGCCATCATCTCTCCCCTCCCCTCAAGTCCCAGATCTCCCAACTCCCCCACAGTGGTTTTTGGTCTGTGCTGATGGGAGGGCTGCATACTCTGGGATCTGGGTTGTGCACTTGCTTGAATGCAGTGGAGGCAGGCATAGGTTCGGTGGGAAGGGTGGAAGAATGAATGAGGGTCCCTTCCACAGTTTGGTTGCCACCCTCACATTGGCCCTGCTGCTTTCAATGAGCAAATGAGACTGGTTGATGCTTCAGCCACTGGTGTAACCAGATCTCTGCGGGCTCTTGAAAAATGGAGCTCTTCTCAGCAGCAAATGTTTGCAATTAACTTTAACATATGGTGGAATTTGTTTTTGTGTCCGTAAAGCATGATAGGCAGGGAGGATCTGGCAGGGAATGCGCCTAGCTTGTCACGCCCTGGGCTAGCTGGTGGGCGGGATCGTTCAGTTGAGTTTGGAGCACTGCAACTTGGCGAGTGGAGTGGACATCCTGGGTCAGCAGAGCCCTGAACCCTCCCTTTGGCTTGCACATCCTGCCTGGCATTTCTACCTGCTAGGCAGCAGGTCTCTTCCTCTTATGATGGGGGTCAGCAGCTTCTGGATTTAGCGACCCCTGCTTTGAAAAGGGTCATAGTCATGTTCTGTGTTGCTCTAGGGATATCCCACAAAATACAAATGCTTGACCGGACATAGCCACAGATCAGCACTGCAGTCAAACTTAGCAGGGCTTGGGCTGTAAGTAACACAAAACTGAGTGGACAGGAGCTTAAACCAATAGGAGAGTGATTCTTAACCAGAAATTGGAAGGTGTGAGTTACTGGGTTGATCTGTCACCAACGACCCAGCCTCTCTCCAGATTTCCATTCTGTCTTCAGTGTGTTGATGATGGCAGGTCTTACCTGAGATGGGAAGGGCAGGACTGGGGATTCTTCACTGTTGGCTTTTTACTCACGGAGGAAAATCTTTCCTTTGAAGTCCCCAGCAGACTTCTTATGTTTCTCTGACTGTGACTGATCCACTTGGCCATCCCCAGGCTAATCACTGGCTATGGGGAAAGAAATTGGTGTTCCTGGCTTAGAGAAGTCATGACGTATCCTTGGGGTGGAGCATATTGCTGTCCAACTAAGTCTGGGTTCTCTAGGTAGGAGTAGCATTTGGGGAAGGCGACAGCAGCAACGCGGTCATGACTTCACTCTGTCAGAGAGGCCGTGGGGCCTCTGCAAGGGGTTGAGTGCTGCACTGTGGGGCTTCCTCAGCCACTGCATTGTGAGTTTGACCCCTGGCCAGGGAGGTGACCCACATGGTGCAGCAGACCTCTCCTGCCTCTCCCGCTGCTCCCCTCAGCAGTGTACTTCAGCCAATGTGACTGTTGTATTCCCCACTCTGTCTCTGGTGAATTCTCTCACTCCCTGCACCTCTGGTCTGTACCCCAGCTCTTGTGTGCATAAATAAATAAAATCTTTAAAAAAAAAGATTGAAAGGGCATGGACATAGGGCTGTTTGAAACTACTAGAAGGAGAGGAGTTGCTGCTGGGAAGCAGAAGGGGGTGGGTTATGTTATAACAGGGGCCCTTGCCTTCTGGACTCCTTTCATGTCTGTCCCTTGTGTCAAGACTCCCCTTTTCCTATGAACTAGAGATCAAACTCAGGTAGCACTCAAGGTTTCCTCCAGCTTGCTCAAAAAACCTCAGTCTGGCAGGAAACACAGATTTCCTCTTTCATCTCCAGATGCTCCTTTGTGCAAAGCAGGTAGCGGTCAAACAGGTCTACTTTCTACCCAATGAACGAACGCACTTCAGATTTTTTGTTTCTGCACCCTTGCTCAATGTAGAATTTCTATTGGGCATATTTGACCCGATAACTCAGCCTGTTAAGATTCTACCTATTTTTTAAGGCTCTTGTTTAAGTCATCATGTCCTTAGAGATTATCTCCTTGATTGTTCTAACTGGAAGTTTCCCATATCGCCTTTGAATTTCTATAGTCCTGTTATTGGTGAACCCACTTGAATCATAAAAGAGCTATGGATGGGCACAAATGACCTTATTGGGGGGTGGTACAAGGCTTGAGTCAACTCTTGAAGGCTGGGGAAGATGTGACTTGGCAGAGAGGACAGAGGCCTGGTCAGGTAGCTGGGAGCAGATAGGCTGTCTGATCTTCTACTTCTATTTCACCTCTAAGCATCTTAATGCTTTTTCTCCAGGAAATGTAATATTGGCTCTGGGTTACCATACTAGGAAGAGCAGATAAAGGACATCATTACAGGACGTTCCATGGGACAGAGCTGAGCATCAGGGGAGGTGTGTCCTGGAGCTAGAATCCCGATGTTCCTTGGTGCAAGTAAAATTCTCACATTTGTTCTGTTAGTTCACTAGTCTCTGACTTGATGATTTCTAGTGTGGGGATGGAAATGCAGAACCACCCAAATGGGTCTTCAGGAAGCTGGCTCTCAGCGGGTTACAACCAGGCAACCCCAATCAGCTGTGGTCTAGATAATACCCTCTGGAGGCAGTAGGCAAATGGAGTTCAGACTCAGTATCTTGCCCTCTTCTGTCTCAAATTCTCCGTGGGACTGAAGCATGGTTGGGGAAGGTAATGAGAATAAATGATGAAACAGGAAATAGAGCCTTCTTGGCAAAACTTCAGTGGCTTGGACACTCAAGTGAGTGGAATCTTGAAAAAGCCACATGCCTAAGCTGTTGAGGATTTCCTTCTGTCCTCTTCTTCCGCTTTGAGTCCAGTACATAGAAAGCAGTTTCCTTTCTAGAGATTCTGTATGTGATTGTCATTTTGGGCTTTAATTTTTTATATAAATATGTGAAATATCTATGGATAGCTAAAGTTAAATTATACGGGTAGCCATGGACTATATTGTGGGCTGATTTTAGAGCTAGCTCTCATCTATTGTTGAAAGGGTGATATAAGTATTATGAACTCCATTTTTCAGTTGGAGGGATTCAGGCTCAGAGAGGTTAAATAGTTTGAGTTAGGTCACACAGCTAATCAGTGGTAGATGGAGTTGTGATCTTAAGATCTCAGTGCTTTTCCACTACACTGTCTTGTCCCTTCAGCAATGTTATAAAGAGTTGTTAACAAAAGTTCTGCCTTACTTTCTATTTATACATATTGACAGTAGACCTAGTGGGAATATTTGCTAGTGATCCTGCTCAGATTGTAACAAAATCTCTCAACACCTTCCCTAAGGCCTCAATATTTTGCAAGTTGTGCAATGGGCTGGACTTAGTTTATCCTGCCACTCTGCTCCATGATCGGTGACTGTGGCTTTGGTGGTTAACCCAAGAACATCATGAGAAGAGCAAATCTGAGGCACAGCAAAATTATCTGGAATATTATACACTCAAGTATTAGTGGTTTGGCTTATGCAATGTTTTGATTCAGCTTGGTTCCCATCCTCATCAGATCAAATAACCCCAAGTGGTCTAGACTTAGGCTCCTTCCATGTGGCTTTTGAGAATTTCACCTGCAGCAACCAGGGGGCATGCCTTGCTCTACATTAAGGATAATGCTCATATCACATGTGCTAGGTCTCCTGTTCTGTGGCTGCCGTTCTAGCCCTTCCTCTCCCCGTGCCCCTCCAGATTTCCTCACTCCTACTGGCTCCTTTAGATCTTTGCCTAAACATCAGTTACTCAGAGAAAATGATAACTTTGTGCTCTGGCACTTCCTGTTCTTCTTTATGCCTGTGTTTTTATCCATCATGCTCATCTGACATTTTAATTGGTGTCTGTTCATTTTCAACCAAATGCAACCCCAAGAGCAGGGATTTTTCCTGGCCTGTTCACACCGATGTCCCTATGGGGCATCTAAGGTAGTGTCATCATAGGCACTTAATAGCCTATCAGATGATCTGTAAATTGGATTTTCCAAGTTCCTTTTCAATATTTGCTAGTTTGAGGGAGTTTATATTCTTTTTTGAGGGAGGTAGTGAAAATTCAGATTTTCTTCCCAAACGTGCCCTTAGTTAGTTGGTCATAGTATGTAAGTTGTTTTCTGGTTGGTAAAGATGCTTCTCTGCACATTCATGACCACATTCTCTTCATGGAAGTCCTGACCTGTTAGTAGATTTCACCCATGACTGTGTCTTATATTGTGACAAGAACAGTTTTCTTCAAAGTGACTCTGTTGGTACAGTTGGGATACTGATTGATGCTGGACTGGTGTACCTTCAGGGTCTTAAGGAGGCCTCATATTTGGGTGCAAAGCAGATCTCACCTTCTTTGTCAGAGAAACCCCTTCTTTCTGACCACTGGGGTATGTCTATTTTCCTTTTGAGCAGTAGCTTCAGTGGCACCCCTCTTCCTTCCCCTTGGCCCAAAGGAAATCCTAGCTCCTGCCTCAGTGCCTGGTTGAAGGTAATTTGTCTGACACCCAGTGCCTGAGGAAGACAGGCCTTTCTCCTAGAGAAGTCCCAGCCTTTGTTTTGGCTTGGAAGAACAGGTCACGAGCTTCCTAATTATCCCTAAGATTATATCTGAGAACCTAGAGGTCGCCAATGAAATAAGGAAGAAGTAGACTCCTGGGCCTCCCTTTCTTTTTCAGCTACCCTCTGTGGTCCTGCTCCCAGGATTCTGAGAGCTTACTGGCCCGAGAAGAGTACAAATGTCTCTAGAGATCCTTTCTTTCTTCAAGACTTCCTCTGATCGAGGGACATCCGAGGCTACCGTGATCTATTCCCATAGCGGGGCAGGCTGGCTATGCTTATTTTTTTCTCTAAACTCCTGGTTATAGTATGTTGTGGAATTAAACTGGATCTCCAGTCTAAGGTATTGTAGTGTAGTGTGTGTACACACATGTGCACCCAAGTACACACACATATCTGTACACATAAATTGTTACTGTGATTCCCAACCAGGAATCCTGTTTCACAGAGATTTTTGTGGTTCCTTAGCTCTTCATGTCTGTCCCTATTCCTAATCCTCTGAATGGAGCTGGCTGTGGGAAGCAGAGCCATATGGAAGGTATCCAAGATGAAAATTAGATCCCAGACTTGCATATGCATGTTGTGGTTGGGGGTGAGGGGCCTGATGGTTGATGCTATACACTTGCCACCATTCCTCTGGTTTTTCCATTTCTACCCTGTCCCCACTTGCTTGTTCTGCCACAAGTTCCAAGACTGATACTCTCTTGGGGTAGACCCAGCCTGGACTATTGATATCAGAGCCTGGGCTCTCTTTCGGGAAGTGGAGGGCCACCTCTTTCTTCTTGGGTAAAATATCTCAATATACTTGATAGTCTCATTCATCACACTATCTTAGAGGAGCTCAGGTTGATAGAGGTAGTAGTTTTACTTTGTAGTCACATAGAACTTTTAATTTGCCAAATACCATCCAGTTATTTGCTTAGGAAAGCCCTTAGAACTAAATAAGGCCATAATACCTTGATCTTTGGTAGGTTTTGGCATTGATAGACCAGATTGGAATCCTAGACCCTGTAATTACTAGTGGTGCAAAGTTGGACAAGTTACTAAAACCTTCTCAAGCCTCTGTTTTCTCATCTGTAAATGGGAATACATTTCGAGCAGATGTATGACATGATTTAATTTAGTTCTCAGTTCAACCCTGGATGCTGTGTTGAAAATCAACTTGATAGCAAGAAGAGGTGCACCTAGGAGGCTGTTCAGTCATTCAGGGAAGATATGGTAGAAGCACAGCCTTAAGGACAGCACTGGGAGGCTGAGAAGTGGTCATGCCTTGGGTACAGTTATGCCTTGGAGGCGCAACAGAACCATGGCTTATTGATAGTTGCTGTAGGAATGAGGTGTGGGAGAGAGGAGTCAGGAATGATTCTGAGATATTTGGCTTGAATGACAGGAAAGACGCTGGTGCCATTCATCAACAGGAAGGGAGGCCTTGTGGTGGTGGTTGGGGGCTGTCTGAATCCAGATGAGGTGGGTAGAACAAGATCAGGCGTTCTATTTTGGTTTGTTCAGTTTGCGATTTTCATTAGAAACGCAAGTGAAGTAGGAGTTGAGTATACACAGGAGTTTTAGGAGACTCCTCCACTCCAAAGTAGGGATAGAAAACCAAAGTGATTTAGCATATACATGATTCTTAAAGCAATGAGGCTGGATAAGATCACCAAGAGGAGTGATTTTAGATAGAAGAGAGGGAGGCATAGCATTTCAAAGCTAAGGAGTTGAGCAAGGACACCAAGGCCTGACTAGTGAGGTAGGAAGAAAACCAGAAGAGTGAGGGGGTTCCTGGAAACCAAACCATCAGCTATGTCACATGTCACTAATAGTCTAAGAACTATGAGGATCGAGCTTTATGGGGACAGTTAGTGACCTTCACAAGATGGCTTCGTCGGAAGGAGCTGATAGCTGCCTGACTGGATTGTCCTTAAAAGAGAGTAGAAAGAGAGACTCTGGAGATAATGTTTTTTTGTTTTTCTTAAAATTCTGTGTAAGGGCTATCAAATAAATGAGAAGGTAACTGGTGGAGGAAGATCAAGAAAAGGGAACTTTTTCTTAAGATGGGAGATTTGAGAAAAAAAGTATCTGTAATAATATTTGCAAAGAGGGAGAATATAGGATGTAGTTTGTGAGTACGTGTGAAGTGATGAAATCCAGCGCCACAGAGGCGGTGCCTTGGATACACTAGGTCTGGCCCGGGAAGGCCTGTCCATTTAGCAAGTCGGCATCTGAGAGCCTGGCACAGCAGTGCAGTTGGCCTCACACACCTGTATCCTGACGACAGCAAGTTAACTAAAGGGTTTTTACTTTTCTCACTGAAAGGGAGTCAAGGAGTTGCCAGTCCAAGTTCCGTGCAACAGCTCGGGGAAGTTTTTGAGGGTCCAGGCGTCTCTCCTGACTGGCTCTGCAGCCTGAGCAGGTGAACGGGGGCCTCATTCTCTCCATCAAGATGACGGGTTCATCTCCAGGTGTTAATTTGACTTCCAGGCAGAAGTAGGGAAAAGGTTAACAGCAAAATGTATGTAACAGCTACGTCTGCCTCATTTTATCGAGGGAACAATAAACAGTTTTTATATAAAAAAATAAACAAATAACAGTTTTCCAAAACTGCCCGCTACCACTCAATTCTGCCTCTTCTGTCAAAACCCCCTCAAGTGGCCATTCCTGGCTACATAAGAGTTGAGTGGGTGACATTTGCAACTGGGACATCTAGATATTGGTTGCAGGAAGTACAGTATAAAAGCACATTGTGTCCTTTAGTTTAAAAAAAGATTGATTTTTAATTTTTAAAATATTGTAGTGTAACAATATAAAATTATCCATCTTAACCTTTTTTAAATGCACAGCTGGGCAACATTAAGGGCATTCAGTGTTGTGCTGCCATCACCACCATCCATCCCCAGAACTCTTTTCATCTTGCAAAAGTGGAACTCTGTCCCATGAAACACTAACTCCCTATCCTTATCCTAGCCTCTGACAAACACCACCCCACGTTATCTTGAAGGATTTTACTACTTAAGTTACTTCATCTAAGTGTCCTTTTGTGACTGGCTTTGTTTGTTTACCCCAGTATCATCATTATATTGTAGCATCTGGCAGAATTTCCTTCCTTTTTAAGGCAAAATAGTATTCTCAATACATTCCTATTTATGTGTCCAGATATATATCTACATATCTGTATCTCTCTATGTTTGTCCATCATCCATCTATCTGTCCATCCATCCATCCATCCATCCATCCATCCATCCATCCATCCATCCATCCATCCATCCATCCATCCATCCATCCTTTTACCTACCAATTGCTTATCCATTCATCTGTTGATGGACGGTTGGGTTGCCTTCACCTTTTGACTGTGCAGCTATGGGCATGAGTCTATGCTTATCTATTTGAATACCTGTTTAACATTATTTGGGGTATGTACTTAGAAACAGAGTTGCTGGATCATCTAGTAATAATGCTGTTTCCTATTGTAGCTGCATTGTTTTGCTCCAAACAGTGCACAGGGCTTCCAATTTCTCTATATCCTCACCAACCTTGTTCTTTTCTATTTATTAGTAACTGTCCTAATGTGTGTGGTGTCTTCCAGTTATCGGTGGGTGGGGAAAGAATTGAAGTGGATGGGAACATAGTGGAGGTATAAAAAGGGTAAAACAAAAACCAAGAAGTCAGAACTGTCTCACTTCCCTTGGGTCAGACTTTGTTGAAATCTTTGTGGAACCCTCAAAACACTGGAGTTAATTCAGCAGGAAGGCAGAACCAGCTCCTGAGACATACTGCACCAGAAGGTCAGTACACTTGGCTATTTCCTCCAGCTCTACCACTGCTGCATTTTGGGAGGGCACATTTGCACAGCGCACTTTGCCTGCAGTGAGACCAGTTTTGCCTTCTCTTTGATGAGAATAATAGAATCAGATCATAGAATGTGATTCCTCTTCTCACTCCCTGCCCTGGCTGAGATGTTATACAAGATGACACAAGTTTTGAAATCTTTGAACTAAAGGCCTCTGGGAATTCAGATTATCCAGAGATCTTTTCCACCCTCCCATGGAAAGGGAGAAGTCCCATATGGCAACTCCCTGTGACTCTTATGCCATGTGCTTTCAGTGCTTATCTCTCCTGGAAAACCAGGTAATCCCTGAGGACAGGTGTTATATATGAGGAGAAGGAGAGTAGAAAGAACTATGAATGTATTGAACATTGTCACATGTGGCCACTGATTTGTTTGGAAATATTGTCACTCGTCTTCTGACTGCATTGACTTCCTAATACAGCGCTGTTGGTATCAGTTGATTCTATGAGTGACTCTTGGGTAGTGACAGTGTGGCTTCTGGGGAGGGGGTGATGGGGGGACCTACAGTACAATGGTAATATTGAAAAGTGATAGTGACAAAGGCAAACAGGAGTCACGGAGAGCTCAGTGTTGCCCCCTGCTGGGATCTCAGAATCTTTCCCATCAAAACATCATCAATAATGCCCTTGTTCTTCCCTCTGTGAGCACACACACATACACACATGCACACGTGCGCACACACACACACACTCATAGGCCCCAGGAAACATACATTCTTTATCAGACTATACATCGTATTGGCCCCATGCCATCCAGTCAAGCCAAAATTGTGGAACAATAGGAATCTGTGCCCAGAATATCAGTTAAAAATACCTCATTTCCCCCACTCTGTTGTTTGCTGGGTATGTTTAAGAATGTCCCAGGAGGCTAATGAGGATGAAGGGTAAGGAAAACTGACATTTTCAAAGGAAATAAAACTTTTAACTCCCTGTAAAGGAAACACATATTTTCCGTATGTCTGTTTTATGTTTCTTGCCGTTCTTGCCTGTCTGTGACAACATGGAAAGTCTGTAATACAATCGTGCCACCTTGGCCAGGATTAGTGCAGCCCATGCTTTCCCTGCGGTCTTTCCCTCTAAATCTGACTTGCAGACGGCTTTCCAGGACTTGGCAAAGAAGAAGAGGCTGAGGACAAAGCAGGAGAGCCTTCCTGCTGCACACATTTTGTCCACTCATTCAGCTGAGCTGAGCACTGCTTGAGAGCCTGGGACACATTTCCACCCCTCGATGAGCCGTTACCCTGTTACTTCTTGACCAGTGTCTGACCCTCTCATTAATCTTAACTTTGTGGTCATGGGTAGGTCCCTGTGCCTTCTTGGGACTTGGCTTCTTTCCATTCACAAAATGAGGGGGCAGGTTAACTGATCTCTTGGGGGCTCTGACCCGTAGCGGAGCAAGGCAAGAATACGGGCATGTCACAGCCAGTCTACGCTGTGGTCAGTGGCCTCCTCAGAAGCAGTCGGCTGAGAACTGAAATGATACAGGGAAAGGGTCTGTTCCAAATATTTGCCAGATAATGTCATGGTTAACCAAATAGCAACTGTTGGTTCTGGTTGGCTAAACACGGAGCTGCTGACTTCCTGAACATATGCTGGAGGGGTAGGCAATGAAAGAGGGTGTTGGTCAACACTAGTTGGCTACTGTCAATATTTACCTTGGGTTAAGGTAGACCATAGCCATAGTCGCCTGAATGAAATGCACCCTCAGTTGCTTCTCAAGTATTTGTCCTTTCGTATTTGCCTGGTGGGCTGTTCTCCAGTAATGTAAGGAAGGCTTGCTAAAGTTTGATCTGCTTTATTGTAATAATGAAGGATAAAGTTTTGAGATTTACATGAACTTCTATTTTTGGCTCAGTCAGCTGTCTTGAAATAAAAGATCTTAACCAAACACTTACATGGACAGATATGTTCAACTGATTTCAATAAAGGGAATTAAATAGAGGCTACTTTCCGAGAGAACACCTTGTATGTATCAGAAACTTCAAAATACATGACTTATTTAATCTCCAAAACATCTTATAGGATGGTTATAAACTCATTTTATAAAGAAGCTGAGATTCCAAGAGAATCTGTAACCTGCTCAAGAACTCAAAGGTAGAACCAAGTTTGAATGGAGGTTCTAGCAGACATCAAACCCATGCTCTTCTCACTATGCCTTGCTGAGTCTTGAACTGATGTTCTGTCTAGATAAGAAAACTACTTAGTCCACTCTGACGGTAAAAGCTGCCCATTGCCAGCAGTGCTTGTAGTGGATGAGAGCCTTAGTGTTACCCCACACGTCTCGGAGGCCAGAGCCTCACAGAGCCTTGGGAGGTGCAGACATCGTACTTAGCAGCTCTCATCCCATTGTATGGACCTCTTACCACCCCCCAGGAGCCCCAGAGAGACAGAGACTCCGATTGGCTCTGCCCGCCACTTATTGTTTCCATTCTCTCCCCACTGCAGAGTCTTGAGACCGTCTCCTATAGAAGATCCTGCCACTTCTATTGTCCCCGCAGACTTTCCCACCGCCCCAGGACCACGGGCTCATTTGCTCATTGTGGTGGTGTTGGCTCAGCCTCAAGGACAGAGACCTTGAGCCAGCTGACAAGGTTGCTTGTGTCACCGCTTCTAAGGCCACAAGCCATGCTTTTGGTTCCCAATACTTTTGAATGCTCTTCTCTCACCATCTCTCCTTCAGTTTAACCACATGGTCTCCCAGACTCCCAGCAGCAGATTTCCCCCGACAGACAGTTTTGGCTTATGGCCAGTCTCTCTCTCTGTGCCTGAATGACCCCAGTTACCAAGTCAACATGGCACTTAATGAATGCTGCTGTGCTGCCCCCTGGTGGAGAGGGTGGTAACTGAGCTAGACATAGATTATGGCCTCATTGTTAAAGAGCTACCCAAGACCCTCTCCTACTTTCTAAACTGATATCTAATTATACGGACTTAAAATTAGTTTGACAGTGCCAGTGGAATGGAAGCATGATCTGTGGTTGCTTACTGTCCGAGGCTAAAAGCCACTCCGATGTCTTACTTTGGTCAGGCAAAAACAGTATATAACCAGTGGGCCTCAAATTGAAAGTAGGGTGTTTGTGTGTGTGTGTATGTGTGTGTGTGTATTTTGCCCCCATCCTTGCACTTATTTGTCTATGGTATGGAGGCTGTGAGAAATTCCTTTGGAGTCTGCAGGACTCTCGGTCAAGGTTAAAGACATGCAAGGTTAAAGATAAACATAGCCTTGATTCAGAAACTATAGTAATAAAGGGAACTCACCTAATATTCCTGCTCAGTTCTCATGGATCTTAATGCCCTTATCCTGGGATAGCTTTAGGATTGCATGGGGTTGCCATATTCTGCAGTATTCTTATGTTTGGGAAATTTTATTTTGTAATCACCTTGGAGAGTGAATTGGAGATAACAAGTTATCTAGTGATAGTATCTGGTGTCTGGAGGACAATGGGGCAGGGGATGGGAGAAATGGCAGGAATCAAGGGAAGTCATGGTTGAAAAAGTCCTATGTATTGATACTAAAAAAAATCAATCCTAAGTTAACCTTGTGATTTTTACTTTGATATGCAGGGTAAGAAGATATTTTAGTTAGCCATGCCAGACCTGGTGTTTATCCTCTGTGGATAGGCTACGTGCAAACTCTAGCCTGAGGCCACTACAGCAGGTGGAAACTCAGACCCTGGCCCGTTAGTGTCACAGTTGTACACCAAGCCCATAGTCAGCACCACTGAAAAACAGACCTCAGCCTTTCTTGCATTGTTTGTGGCTGTGGTCCTGAACCACAGCCTGAACTGTGCTTGCCCCAGTCCTTCTCTTTTCATTCTCCTTTATCAAATCAGTCTCTATGGCATTATGACTCATCATTTTAAAATTTTTTTAAAAAAATTATTTATGCATACAAGCACTGGGGTAAAGGCCAGAGGTGTGGGTGGTGAGAGGATCCATCAGAGACAGAGTGGGATCCATCAGTGAGAGGATCCATCAGTTCAACTGAATCAACTGAAATATACTGCTGAATTACAGATCAACTGAAATACACTGCTGAGGGGAGCAGCGGGCACAGCAGGAGAAGTCTGCTGCGCCATGTGGGTCCCCTCCCTGGCCGGAGGCAGGGATCGAACTCATGCTGCAGTGGCTGTGATCTGCTTCATAGTGTGTTGCTTAACCCACTGCGACACCAGGGAGGCCCCTCATCATTTTTAAAAATACCAATCTCTTTCTTGTATGTCATATTGAGCCTTTTTTCCTCCATCATTGTCGTCATGGTTGTCATCGTTGTTGTCATCATTATCATCATCATTATCGCCATTGTAATAGGATTTACATTGAGAATTTACCATGTTCCAAGCACTGTCCAAAGCACTGTTCAAAGCAATTTTAATGGATTTGTTCAATGAATTTTTATTGGAGCTATGTGAGAGAGGTAATTTTATTATTCCCATTGTGAGGCTGAGTAAACTGATAACTCCATAAGCCGTCAACCCAAATCATATAGTGGGGTTTGGAATAGGGACTCAGTCCTAAATTTAATTCATTACACCATGTGGCCCTCCCCTCTTGTTCTGCTGTTTGCACAGTCTCTGGTTGGTCTTCCAGGGCCCAACATCACTGGCCTATATTTCTGCCTATACCTTGAAAACAGTGACTCTCCAGATTCCTCAGTGAATGCAGTTCCAGCAAGAATTGTCTTATTTCCCATGGCTGGATCAAAGAGGGTCTTTTACATGTGAGCAACATGGCACGAGAAGCTTACCTGACTAAGTTACACTGATCACTTAGAAGTGGCAGAGGCTGCCAACTCTGGCTCCATCACCTAGCCTAAAAGTTGTGCATTTGATGGATATACAAAAAGAGGTGTAAGCAAGGCATGGGATGGAATTTCAGCCAGGCTCTATCTTCCTGCTTGATATTGGGAGTGGGAAAAGGGCAGAGGATTAAAGCACAGGAAAGCAGAGAAAAAAGACCAAAGGTTTTGTGACTTGCAGTCTACACCAAGTGAATGGGTCTCCCTTGTGTCATTCTAGTTGTTTGTCTCCTACACAGCCCAAACACACCCTCCTGTGGTCATTTGTTTAGAGCCCGCTGACTGCTAGCAAATGTGAGCTCGCCCTAGAACCCTTCCCACTGTGGGCATTCAGCAGAGGAAGGAGAGGTTGTAACCAGACAGACACAGGCTGCTTCGTCATGAGCTCGATGGTGTTATGTGCATTTTATAGGTGAGGCGATTGTATGCAAAGAAGAGACAAGGAATCCTTCCAAGAGCTTTTGTGGGTAGGGAACTTTTTCATGATGTGGAAGAGTTGTGAGGTGCTGTGTGTGCTTGGAAGAGCTGGGCATTTCTGGAAACCATGCCTTCCAGCTTTCTAGGGCACAGCTAGTCTGCAAGACTCTGAACCCAGAGTGAGGTCTCATTAGCATTCAGAGGGGGAAGTAGCCATGGCAGACACCATCCAGGGTATTGGGAAGAGACAGGCTGTGTTTTAATTACAACCTGGACTTTTGAACAAATCCGTTTCTCTGCTTGTCTGAGCCTTAGAGAAAACAACTTGTGGGAGGTGTGTCATCAGCAGCTGGGTCCACAGTGGTGCCTGTACAGCTGTGTACACATCTGGCACACAGGTGGTGGACCGCAGGCACCTTTTCTCCTTGGATTGCTGTGGGGTTAGTGAGGGTAGCAAGAGCCAAGGTCATAAGGTGAGTCTGACTGGTCTTACCCGGGACAGGGAGAGCCAAGGAGAAAATGGAGAGACACGGGGCCGCCCCCCTTCTTCCCATCTGTAGTTTCCACTGACCATGACCATTTCAGGACCGGAGCCCAGACAATTCCCACCACGTCCTCCAGCCACGCCTGAGTCAACATAGTGGGCTTTCTTTGTTGAGCTCATCCTCACACTCCCTTCTCTAACTCAGGGGCAGATTTTGGAGTGGGGGGGTGAAATTACGAAGGGAGGAGAAAAAGGAGGAGATTAGCAGGGTAGAAGTTAGACAAGCACAGATGCCACCACCTGCAGCAGCAGATTCTCAAGTGCTTGTTGACTCCCGGGGAGCGTTTGCCTTGAGTCTGTTTAATGTCCATTCCAGGCGAAGGGGAGAAGGAGGGCTTGGGACAAAGGGCCTTTGACTGGCTCCTGGAAAAGCATTGATTAGTTTGCTCAGGTTGGCAAACACTAAGGACTGGGGCCAGGGATGAACTGGGTGGATTTACTGCTCAATTCATGGCATCTAGCTTGGGCGGGGGGAGTGAAGGCAAATGTTTAAGAAACTGGGGTGCCTTCAGGTTCAGACATGGAGAGTAAAACCACACTGGGTGGCTGGAAGAAGAAAGAGGATGGTAAAGGACTGTGAATACCTGAAGTTTTGGTTTGGGGGCCATTGTATACCTGATTAGTGGTGAAGGGTCACGTGAGCCCCTTGCACTGTCCCCCAACATCATCTCCCTTGCAGTAGTTGAGAGAGGGGGAAAGCTCATAGGGTTGGTGTTTCTGAGGTGCTCCTGAGGGTCAAGGGCAGGAAAGATTGGTGTGGGGGCCCAGGCTGAGTGTGAAACAACACAAGTACTTTGGAAACCCAGCTGTGCTGGCGTCATCTGAGGCTGGCCTCTGTCCTGGGAGATTGTCCCCAGTGTATTCATGGGAGGCAGCTTCTTCCTCTTCTCCAAGACTTGGCTTCCTTCACTCAAAGAATTCGAATGACCTCCCCTTTTTTGGTGCCAATCTGTACGTAACACTTCCTAGGGGACCTCTCCTTGCTTCCTCTTCCCTCCACCCTCAAAATTCTTCCCTTCTTCTAGGAAGCTTCCAAGAAAAACACATGCACATATATAGACTTAGAGTCATGAACTCGCACAGTCTCAGGGCTGGGATGTGATTCAATGCTACCGTTGCTTTGTGGTTTGACACTGTTCAATTTCATATTCCAGGGACCTTGCTTTGTGTAATTTCTATATTCTGTGTTCCATAGGTAAATCCTTATGGGTTGACATTATTTATCTGTTAGCTTGTTTGCTATCTCTCTTACAGATGGGAGCTCTATAAGGATGGGGAGGGTGTTGAGGACTTTGTTCTGTACTACCTTGTGCTTACAACAGTGCCTGATACAATAGACACTCAGCTACTTCTGAATGCTGCTTGGTGGAGGCTACTTTTCCTCCCCTCCCTGTTAAGATGGAGTGTAGTAGATGGTGGCTATTCCTGAATAAAGGAAAGAATGTATGAGAAGAAGACTAAATGGGTGAGAAGGAATTTTGAGATGGGATTGGCCACACATCAGCCATCATCATGGTTGGCCTGTCTGATAGGAAACTGGTCTTCAGTTATGTATGTTCCTCAGCTCCTGCCAAGATAGGGCTCAGCAGCAGCTCCTTGAATGTGTGTGTCTTGTGAGGAGAGAAAGGTTAGAGTTTTACAGACTCACTCTGCCCTCTTACCACAATCCTTCCCCATGAGATAAAGATATTTGAAGTTAGCAATAGGAGGCAATGCTCACAGGACTTTAGAGCTAGAGGAGATGGTCTGGCTTGATGTCATCAACAGCAGTCAGAGATAAGCTTCCTGTGGGGAGTTTTTGAGGACAGTTATCTACAGAGCTGCCAGCAGCCCCAGGCCTTCAGTCCTATTGCTCTTGTCCCTTGAAGCCTCTCTGGACAACTGCTGAATGACTCGATGGACAGTGCATGGGGAAAGCGTCCAGTGGAGGGGCAGGTTCTGCAAACTAGGAGGTGGGATTCAGGAAGGCGAGAGCTGCTGTACTGAAGGGTGGTGGATCTGACAGGTTAAACAGAAGGATTTTCCAGGAATGTGGACAGGAAGAACATTGCACGCAGGAGAGGTGGCACTGTCACTCTCTGAGAACTGGGTGACCGGGCTCCCGGGAACCTATCCCCAGGCCTCCCCAGCCTGTAGATTCTGCCCCTTGCCTATGTCTTCCTGGCTGCTTCCTGAATGCTGACTCTTAGCTGCTCAGTCGCCCTCCTCCCTTCACTTCTCTGACTCCACTTCCACTCTACCTTTCATGCTGTCAAGAGTTCCTTTTCTCAAACAGGGCTCTCATTCTGTTAAAAATTGCTCAGTGGCTTCCTGCTGCAGGTCAGAAGATGTCCAGCCCAAGTGTGCAATTTGGTGCCACCTGCCCCCTGCCTCAGGCCCTCTGCCTCCAAGCTAGGGGGACACACTGTGCCCTGGGGTCACCATGCACTTTCATAACTTTGGACCTCCTGTATATGCCGTTCCCTCTGGGGGGAATCCCCTCCTCTCACCTTTATGTTGCCAAACTGCCTGCCTTCCCCTTTCCTTTGACCAGGATTATTTGAAGGCTTAATAAAATGCACCCCTGCTCACTCCCTGACAGGTGACCGGCTCCTCCTCTGGGCTCCTATCACTGTCTGCTTTCATTACTTGAGCCTCTCTGTCTTGCCAGTAACCCAAACTCATTTCTGGAAGGGATTTTCTCTTATTCACCTTCACATCACTAGTACCTACGGCTTTGGCTTGGCACATACAGACACCCTCTGAGTGGTTTGTTGAAAATAAATGAAAGGATGTGTGATGAAGAATAGAATTAGACTTTTACTGGTGAACTGAATGTCAGATATACAGATGTTGGTTTCTAGTGATGCACACTAGAAAGTTCTGTCATCTTAAAATGCAATGTTACTTTAATTAAAAACCATTTTTAAAAGATGATAGGAAATGAAATGAGTTAAGTCCTGAGAGAGAAAGAGAGTCTGCATCTGTTGGAGGTCAGGCTGGGAAATTGGAAGGCAGTCCCTTTCTCAGAAACCAGATCACACCCCCAAATGTCCTGGGGAATGTGTGAAAAATTCACATTTGTGGGCCACACCCTGATAGGAGTGCACCTGGACATTTTGTTATTGTTGAACTAATAAGCTCTTCCAAGGACTGGAGCAGCATGCCTGGCACAAGTGTGGGTCATCTTTGGGGACACTGTGTCACACCCACAACCAGTGCACCTGGGGCATCAGCTCTGACTGCTCTCGGTACCCCCACACTTTCCTCAAGACTTTGAGAGAGTAACTCAACTGGATGCTTTCACTGGCTGTTTTTTGTAAAAGATTTTTATTTATGCAAGAACTAGGGTACAGGCCAGAGGTGCAGGGGGGTGAGAGGATTCACCAGAGACAGAGTGGGGAACAGACCAGGCAGATTGACTGAAGTACTTTGTTGGGGTGGGGGCGGGTGAGGCAGGAGAGGTCACCTCCAGTCGGGGATTGAACTTGCACTGCAGCGGCTGTGTATGCTTCATAGTGTGGTTCTTAACCCCTTGCGCCACCAGGGAGGCCCTCACTGGCTGTTTGAAGGAATAAATCACCTGGTCCTTGAACCACCTGAGGGCCACTGACCCCACACAGTTGAAAATTCACATATAACTTCGACTCCCCCAGTCTTAATTATAATTATTTTGGGGAGGGATGGATTTCAGGACTCCTTTCCCCCCACCCCAGTATACCCAAAACAGCAGATGCCCTAGTCCCTTATAATCACCCCTCTTCATTTGGGGTTCCACATCCTTGGATTCAGCCAACTAACATCTACAATTCATGGAGTCCATGAGTGTGGGCTTGTGGGTGGTGTTCTGGGTACAAATGGGCCCATGCAGTCAAACCCAAGTTGTTCAAGGGCCTGCTGCTATTCCAAACTCACTCATCCTAGGCCTCCAGGTTCCTGCTGTTGCCCCGAGGGAAGACCTGGGTCTTTCCCTGTTGGATCGTATGACAGACCTTGTTTCTCTTTCTCTCCTGCTACCAGATTGTTTGCTGTCAAGTGTGGAGGCTGCTTCGAAGCCATCGCACCCAACGAGTTTGTCATGCGGGCCCAGAAGAGCGTGTACCACCTGAGCTGCTTCTGCTGCTGTGTCTGCGAGCGGCAGCTCCAGAAGGGCGATGAGTTTGTCCTGAAGGAGGGACAGCTGCTTTGCAAAGGGGACTATGAGAAGGAGCGGGAGCTGCTCAGCCTGGTGAGCCCTGCAGCATCAGACTCAGGTGAGTGATCTGGGGGAGCCTGGGGAGGAGGAGTCTGTGTTGCTTTATCCCTGGAGGGCCAGGCCCAGGGCAGCCCTGCTCCATAGCAAGGCCACTCCATGCATTTTAGGCACTTCTTTGTAAGCTGGGAGTTCTCTCTTCTCAGTCGGTATTGCCGAGATGCTGCTGTGTAATGGATGACCCACACATTCGATTCACATGTTCACGAGTCTCTGCATTCACAGGTGTCTCTGCTTTAGGCTGGAGGTCTTTAAGCCAGCCTGAGCCCCCTCCCCAAGAATCTGTGAGATCCAGTGGGGTGATAGTCATGTGACCTCACTAGATGTTGCACTGCCAATTTCAGTACCGCTCCAACCCCCCTCACCCCTGTCCCTGGGCCCTCTGTGACCTCACCCTGCCCAGTGTCTTCAGTCCCTTGGGAGCCCTGGACTCCTCCCCCTCCACACCCATCCTGCTGGGCTCTAGCACACATCAGCATCTCCACTCTCACACCTTAAAGCTTTATTCCCTCTCTCCTTTACTCTTTGGTGTTGCTAGACTGTCCTTTAAGCTTTCCTCCAAGCTAGAATGTCCTTGAAGCTTTTTTCATCCAGGGAGATGGTCATTCCTGGGACTGGGTGAGCTTCCCCTTTCACTTCTTCTGCCAGACGTTGGTCTGACTTTATTGTAGTTGCTTGTTTGGTTGTTTGTCCTTCTTACCAGCGTGCTGTCCTTGGGGCTTCTCACTGACTTGGAACGTGGAGGTCACTTGCTAAAATCTATGTTAGAGAATGAATAAAGGGGTGAGAAAAAACTTTGTTATGTGATGCTTGGGTCCAAAGCCAGAGCTTTGGAGGCAGAGGTGGGGTACTTCGTCTCACTAGCTGTCCCAATGAGATCTGTGAGACTTTGGGCAAATCTCTGAACCTCTAAGAGCTTTAATTGTCATGGTATAAAATGGGGATGATCATGTCTACCTAGTAGTTTCATTTGGGGGCGTAAAAAAGAGAATGCCTATAGCAAGCCTGTGTTCGTTCCCTAAGTGCTGGTGTGGCTGGCATTAAACGGTGCCTGCTGGCACTGGCCTCTTCACCCAGGGTGTTCTGCCTCCTGTTGCTCTTCCTTCCCTCACTCTGCTTGTAGCTGACAGCAGGACAATTCCAACTCCTGTTTGGTTCACTGGTTGTAAGTTTCCCTGATTTGTTTGAATTTGAGGGATGCTTTTCCTTGTCTGGAGCACTGCACTGATGTATTGAATATCTCCTGGGCCCTGTCTGAGCAAGGCTCATGGCTCCCATTTGCTGCAAGGCTGGCTCACCCTGTCTTCCCTTTTAGGTGTCTGGTTGTGCCTACCTGCTTAGGTGTCCTCCCCAGAATACTTCATATTATCTCAGATTCCCAAAGGCTTAGGTGCTCTGGTGACCAGAATACCAGCCTGGCCTTAGAAAGACATGCTTGCCCAGAGGGACATACCATTCCTTCTGATACGAAAATAAACACTGTGGTCTAGGCTTTCTTGGTACGCAGTGTGTGGGGTTTGGTTGCTGAGTTATCCGATTACAGATTTAATTGGCTACAAGCTCAGTATGAAGTGGTGGTATGATGCACCTCTTCCTGGGCTTCCCTTCCCCCACCATGTGCAAAGACCAACAGTAAAAAGCAACATTAGCAGAAGTGTAATGTTCAGAGCAAAGGAACTGCTGCAGGGCCTCTTTTCTGAGCATGGTTTCACCAGTCTGTTTGGTTCGGAGCATTTTTGTTTGGGGCCAGTATTGACAAACTGAAGCATTCTAGTTCATTCGTTCATGTCTTCATCCAGTAGCCGTATCTTAAGTGTTCACTTGATAGTCTGGCATAGGTTTATATGAATGATAAGAATGGTGTGTGAGGAAGTCACAAAACTTCATCAAATGAAAGAACTGTAGATCTTTAGGCTAGAAAAGTAGAGACTAAATGAGCCTGATCTTGGTTGGCAGTGGTTGGATCAGAACTCTTTTTTTCTAACTTCAGCGAGCAGAATTAGAATTCCTTCCTTCAGTTGTTTAACAAAGGTGCATACTTATACCATAGATAGAAAGCTAAAGGAAACCAATTTTGATTCAACATAAGGAATGTTATGATGTCATTCTGATGATCAGTTGGAACAAAGAGTATAAGTACTTGAGGGTTGGGCCCCACCCTCCAGGCTTGTAGAAAGAAACTTCTGGTAAGGTAGGAGGGGAGGATGTTTTGAGAAGACTTCTAAGAATCAGTCATTGTTTTTGCAACTTTAAATGAATCCAGAATCAAATATATTGCCATACCACTTCTTTTGTCAATTATATAAATGCTCCCTGTCTTGCATCACACCTTGGTTTGTGTGCCAAAGAGTTAGAGAATGTGCTTATAGAGAACAGGGTTGTAGCTTTTAATTCCTTTGTTTCCTTAATAAAGTGTGAGACCAAGTGCTGAGTAAGTGATCAGTAAGTACCTCATGAGTTGAATTAAATCTTCAAGGAAAAAGTCCACCTCATATGAAAGGTTTATAGGCAAACAATTTTAGGATCTGTCTTAGTACAAGTATAATTTCTCCTCTGGTTTCTGTCCTGAGTGCTTTACATATTGTTGGTGCTTGATAAATGTTTGTTGAGTGAACAATTGAATAGCCTGTCACCTTTAGGCTTTTATCAATGACTTAGATAAAGACACAGAGAGCAGTTTCATTTGATTTGTGAATGACACAATCTGACAGGGGATGCTGGTGTGGTAGCTGATACTCTCAGTGTTCAAAAAGAGTTTGACAAGCCAATAGAATGGCACAAAGCCAACAGAGGAAATCTAACCATTGGGCTCCAAAATTCAAAGGTAATTATATGGATAGGGCCAATTTTGATGAAATTTCATGAGGGATTGTAGTTGGCCATAAAGTCAATGGAAACCAATAGGACATACGCTACATTAATAAAAATGTAATGTCACTGTCATCTAAGTATAGTTCAATTATTGTTTTGCATTAGTCAAAGCACATATTGTTTTGCATTAGTTAGAGCCTAAGTTTAAATAGCAGATTAAGATGTCTCTAACAAAATGGAAAGAGTATTGTGGAGAGTGATTAGCTTGCTAAATGATAAATAACTAAAGGAACTCAATTTACTTAGCTTTGTAAAAATCATGCTATAAGACAGGTGAGAGTCACATTCACAAACCCACATTCTGAGGGTGAAATAACACCCTCAGTATAGTTTAGATCTGTGTGCCACAGTATACAGGTTAGACTGCGTTAATAGGAGATGAAACTTTCTTAACTTTTTAATTTCAGCAAGAAAACTGGATCAGTGATCTTTAGGGCCACTTAAATCTTGGATTCTAGAACCTATGGTTTTGTGATACTAATTTTCTGATTTACAAAAAGCGTGTACACATTTACAGTTATATGGGACACCAAACTCGGGAGATATTCCATGCCCGCATCTCCATCCACTGAGGCTAGATAAGTCTCTGTTGTCCTGCTCCCTGCTTGACTCCAGAGCAGCCTCTCAAACTGAGGAATGGAATTTATGGCAAGTTTCACAACTGGCAAGTTTCATGGGCAGCTTGGATGCTCAATATCTTTAGTGCGTCAACAGGCGTATGACCACTTCCTGCCTGAGCTCTTTTCCGTGAACGGAGAGTCAAGGGCACTTGCCATTGGTCAGTTTATCCAGCGTTTATCCAATCCCTACCTCCAACAGATGTCTCCAGCTTCTGTGGGACCCTTCTGATAATGGCGGGGATCAAATGACTCAATGGCTCTCGACCTCAAATTCTGAGTGTGGATTCTTAGAATCATTGTATTGAGCCCAGCGTTCATCTCCATGTATGACCTCAGTCTTGACATGGGTTCTACTTTCAGGAACCCACAAAACAAGTCAGTTTCCCTAATGTGTGCCAAGCAGCCCTACAATTAAAGACTAATATCTTTGTATTCTATCTTTGCTTTTCCTTTCTCTTTCTTATCCTTCTACCAGCTAGCCCTTAAAAGCTACTTTATTCTCTGTCAATATACTACCATTTTTTTTTTTTTAGACGGTACCAGCCAGAAGGGGATACAGTCTTCCATTTATGATTTGAACTACCCGATGCTGTTAGCACTACTTGTCAGATATCTCAGGGACATCATATTCTATTGATGTGACCCAAGGTCCATTAGCTTTTTTGACTTTGGGGCTGGGGCTAACTGTAGGCAATCATGATTCCTGGGGAGTTCATGTTGTATTTCTTAATTATCTACCCCTTTTTACATGTTAAGGAGTTGCTACCTAAAAATACCATTTTAAAATAGAATTTTAGATTTACAGAAAAATTGCAGTTTCCCTGAAGTTCCCATCTAATTTTCATCCAGCTCCCAATGTTAACATTCTATATTTTAATGGACATTGTGATCAACGTACCTTGTCAAATAAGTTAATGTTGGTATAGCACTACTAACTAAATTATAGATTATTTGATTTCATAAGGTTTTCCACTGGTGTCTTTAGCTACTTCAGGATACAATCTAGAATACCAATGTTGCATTTTGTTTTTACCTTCTATATATGTTAAACTGCCTTCCTTTTTTTAACATTCATTTTAGGGATTACTGGAGCAAGTACAGTTGAAATTTCATTTTTTTGTTCCTCTCTTCAACTATATCATTTTTGTTTTATTTTCTTTCATCATCTCTCACCATAGGGTGAAACTGTGATTTTCTTCCCTGAAGAAACCAGAATGCATTTTGGATTCTGCCTCATATTTTTACCTCAGCAATTATTTTATCCCAAATCATTCAAACCATTGTATCCCTTGGTTCTCCTTTGGTCAGACTGAAATTCAAGAGTGGCTGGCACCCACTCTTTTCCTTCATCTTCTGAGAGTTGAAGTTGTCAGCAAGGAAGGCAGGGCTCTTTCTGATGTTCTGCTTTTGTAAAAATCTGCCCAGAGGAAGCCTGGGTCATAAAGTCCCATTCATGAGGCTCTCTTCCCACCAAGAAGATTTAGGTTTGGGTGAGTACAGCAGTTCTGTGGTCTTTGTGTATTGGGGTCGTCTGGACTGAATTACAAGGTTTATGCACTCCGTCCTTGCATCCTGCACTCACCTGGCCCCAGCACTCTGCCTGGCAGGTGGCAGAGACTCAGAAACACATGTGCTTGCTATGTGAGTGAATTAGCTTTGTCCGTTCACAGCCTCTGAGGTCTGTGGCAGAGAATCACGGACCTGTTTCCAGGATGACTCCTTCTTATGCCACTGGCATAGATTGCGCACACGTCCTGGAGCAGGGTCCTGCTTCCTTCTTAATTTTCCACAGGAAGTGGGATATGTCCTGCTGTTTTGGGTGATACAGATGGCTCTGTCTCACTGTGGAGTTCTTCTCTTTTCCTGAGTTGGGTTCATCACCACTGGTATTTAGACCTTGGTTTTAATTTCCTTTTGCAAACTTGGAACTGATTTTTTTTTAAAAAATTCATTACAGAAGTATTTCTTTCAACCTATCTTGAACTCTTCTTGTTCTCCAATAAATTAGAATCGAGAGGCGACAGTTACCTTGTGAGTTTTGGAAAATGCTGGACTGTCCTACGGGATTATCTTATCATTTCATAGTCATGACTTTTAAAATGTAAGATAGGAAATGAAAAGGCAGCAGGGGGCCTGAGGAAGTCTCCTTCTCCATCTTGTGCTGCAGAGGATTTGGGACCTAAAGTTAGAGAGGTCTCAGCCTGAGACTTGCCTACTCTCCCAAGCAGTGTGACCTTGGGAAAGTTACTTCCCCCTCCTGACACTATTTTCCAACCAGGAAAACATGGATCATAATAACCCTTCTGTGGGTTTCTGTAAGAACATAAAGAGGAATGCATAATAAAGGCCTGAAACATGGGTTGACGTCCAATATTCGTCAGGAATCATTGTTATCTATGGTGTGGGCATGAATGCTCTTCTGGGCAAGCCATGACTCATAAGCTTATTTCTCCAAAGATCCATTCACAAATGGCTCATCTTCTGTCTGCTTTTCTCTGTTAGATCCTTCTCAAGAACTGAGTTGCAGGCAGTGCAGAGAGAGGGCCTGTCCGTTTGGGTGCAAGCACAGGTGAATAGGCTGATTCACACATGGCCTGCAGGTCTCCAGGGTGCTCTCATGTCTGAGATTTATAGCTGGGCTTGCATCCTGCAGAACCAGGGCAGAAGATCAGGAGGACGCAAACTAGCAGTCACCTCTGGCACTTAGTGGGACTCTTAAACAAGAATGGAAAGGTTGTGTTGAACATAGCCACTACCCTTTTATAGACTAGGAAACTAAGACTTTGAATGGCTTTGATTTGAGTTCTTTTGAATGTCCAAGTGGATGCTTATCCTGAACACATTCTTCTGGAGTGTTTTATCCTGGGGTCTCTCTGTGCCTCTTGGTCTGAGAGTGGTGGAGTAGCTCCCATCTTTGAATAATTGGCTTTGGAGTGGCTTTTACTTCCCTCTTCTCCAGGAAGGACATTTACCTGTTACCCATTGGTGAGTGTGCTGTATTCCTGAATAGGCCATTAGCATTGTTCTGTGGCAGATACAATCTATGTTCTTTCAGGTGGCGACCTTACCAACCTTTAATTCAACTGGTATTTGTTATAGATGCCTGACCTGTGTCAGATTCAGTCCTAGATGCTGTGTATTAGTTGCAAAAAGGAAGGGCAGAGGAGTTAGTGAACACTGACCAGTGAAACTGAGAAATACTTCTAAAAGTCAACCTGTCAATTTCAGGGAAAGAGTAAAGTCAACTTGGTATTTGAGGGACTGAGAACTGGGAAGAGAGACATAGCTTGGAGGTCTTGTCACTCCCTAAAAAAAAGGGAGAGTTGATGAGCCATTAAAGTACAAAACAAGACAACCTTGAGTAGATATATAAATACTTGGATCCCATTATAGTTGTGAAGAAATTTGTTTAAGTCATATCCTATATTTTCCTCTAAAGCCATATTTTCAAAAGATTCTCTTCTACAACAGCCTTTTCCAGAAAACTTTAACTGCCACTCAGTACATGCATTTTTTTTTTTATCATGGCCTAGCGGACACATTCATACGTGTGTGTCTGTGTGTGTGAAGTAAAAGTCTCAACACTTCTATGGACTCTTACCCTATGAGCTCCTATTTCTTTTCTCCTTATATTTTAGTTCTAGTTTAAGCCCACTCTGTTCATTTCATAACCTGCTGATGGAACATGGCCTGAAGTTTGAAAAATACAGCTTCAAAGGGTAATTACTTACAAATCTAGCCCCAGGTTTTGGAATTGGTGTAAATTCCTCAAATTTCAAGCCAGTTAATATGTTTTAATCTTCTACATAGAGCCATATGCGTCAGGTCTGAGAACAACAACAAAGGCACAGACGATGTCATCTGACCCCATGGGCTTGGCGCCATGCGCATGCAGTAACTGTTATCTGCTTTATTGTTGTCAGCATTATTAGAGACGGCAAGAGCACACGTATTTATATCATGACTAGCACAAAGGTCTTTACAGGCGTTTTCTGACTTATTAATCTGGACTCTCTGGATAGTAGGTAAGAGGCAGTTATAATTGCTTGAGCCTTTTAGGTGGTTTTCAAAATCAGGTTTAGTCTCTTGTTAGTATTATAACCATGAAATTGACTATCAGAATGATTTGTTGTTGTCCATCTCAAGCTCAGCTTTTCTGTTCTGAGCCTTCATCTTCTCATGTATTTGTTTTGTCTTCATATTGTAGATGGAGAAATAAGGACATAGGATACTCGAGTCAGGGATAAGCCAGAATAAGAACTTAATTCTACCAATTACCAAGTGAGGACACTTGATACTCAGCCTCTGCTGTAATTGTGACTTAGGTAAAGTTTATCTTTGGTGTTTGAAAAGTTCCAGGCAATGTATAGATTCAGAAACTGTTCTGCCTCTTTTCCATTGACTATAATTTAACTTTGGAACTATGTGCTCACACTTAATAATTCTAATTAAAATTACAAAAGCCATCATTTCAAATCAATGCAGTAGCTTCAGAGCATCTTTACTATGTTATAGTGTGATGTGTGTGCTCACTTCTCTTGCACAACCCTTGAAAGAAAGAAATCAGTCAAATGGACATTTGGTAGTTGTGATATTTCCATGAAGATAATGATAACAACTTTTAAGCCCTTGCTTTGCATAAAGCATTGCCTTAAGCACTTTATGTGAATTAGCTTGCTTAACCTTTATATCAGATTGATGAGGAAGGCTGTGTAATAGTTATTCCCATTCTACAGATGAGCCAGAGGAGCATGGAAAAATTAGTCATTTTTTGAGATTCTATTATTAGTAATCAAAAGAGCCAGAATTCAAACTCAGGCAGCTCAGCTCTAGAAGCTACATCAGTGAACACTATATTAATCGAGAAAAATGTACATGTAGATTAAAAGTGACCTCACATTTTGTCCTAGTGTTTCCCTGACAGTTCTCCCTGGCTGGCTGTGGCAGTACTTCAGGTGCTTGATAGGCCTTATTCTCTGAGACCCCAGCTGAAGAACATTTTCACAAAAGCTATCAGAAGAAGGTTATTTGAACTGATTTTACACTCCCTTTCTGTTCTTCCTTCTAAATCCTCCTTAATAATTAATTGCTATTCCGTATTACTATGAGAAGTAGATTGAGAGTGTATCACTATACTTCTCATGGACCTCTCCTATAAGGAGTAAGCGCTGAAGGATCCAAAGACAACTATTTCTGTGAATGTGGAAGTATTTTACGTGTACAAAATGTAAGGTTATGTTATTGGTTGTTTTGTTTTGACCACGAACTCCTGCTTCCATGGCTCATGAGATGGTAGTAGGAAAACCAACTGATTTTTGGTTCAGATGAGCGGTATCAGCTGTGCACACCATATATCTTATTAATTAAATGAATAAATCTACACAGAGTAAATCAAAACTTCCAGCAGCTTTGATAGGCTGACCTGCAATGTTCTGCCATCTGTCTTAAACCCACTCTCAGGAGGAAATGCTCAGATCTGTCTTTCTAATGAAGAAATTGTTTCTCTTTCCATCTTTATGCTGGTTCCTCTTTGGCTACATGGTAAGACTTTGCAGTATGACTGGTGAATGTTAGGAATGTGATTTGAAAGTCTCTGACCGTGCAGAGCACACCCTTGACTTTGACCTTCATTAGCTGAGTTAAAGGACCAGAGACTCCTTTGCACTGTCATGTGGTGTAGATGGGGTGTATGTGTGTGCCGTGATTTTTTTGTTGACATTCTAGCCAAGTCTGTCAACCTTGAGATTTCTCACTCAGCGGTCTGAAGATGCTTTAGACAGCATGCTGAGCAAAAGGAAACTCACTCAGTACCTCCCTATACTCTGGCATTAGCAGCCCAGAGACCCAGAGTCTTACTGGTGGATCAGGGCAGACGTCAGGTTATGGCTTCCTCTGAGTACTTTGCTATTTGGCGCTATGACTGTAATGTAATAGCAGACTTGGTAATTTCAGAACCATTTGGATTCTTAGTGGTTCAAGTCCAGGTCTGTACACTGAGAGTCACAAACAAGCTGAATTTTTATTGTTGTCTCTCAGCAGGGATTTCAGTTCCATGTGTGTGTGCACTGGTGGGACTGGTGGACCAAGGTGCTGGTCAAGCTAAGGGTCCAGGTGTCTCTTCTTAGGGATCTGTAAGACTGGGAAAACAGTGACTGAACCAATTTAGCATCTGTTCCAGCTGCAGGCATTTGGTGAGTTCCTGCACTGGGTAAGGATTGGGTTCGGGGTGTGGGGGAATGTGCAGAAGTATATGAAATTTGATGAATGAGCAAATGTTTTATAACACAAGCTATGCAGCATCTGTTATAGGCACTGGGGTGTGGGCTCTGCTCTCCTACCTCTTTCTTATATTCTAATGGAGGGAGATAGTAGCTATGTGACTAGATAAACAAGATTATATGCTGAAATGAGTGTTACTTTTCAAAGTCATCATCTTATAAAACTTACTGTGCATGTTAAAAATTACCTTGAGCTCCTGTGGAATGGATTTGAAGATTTTGTATCTGGGATGTGGCCTGGGTGCAGGTTTTTAGTAAAGCTCCCTGGAGTATCCAACGTGTAGCCAAGGTTGAAAACTGCTGCTCAGCACAAGGTGATGCTCAGGGGACAGATGTGGGGCCTCCCAATCAGATGTTTTTTCAAAATGAAGAGTTTGGTGCTAAACCATGGAGATTCTGTAGTCAAAACAGAGGGCAGCTTTTTTCCTCAGGGTGAGCAAAGTTGTGAGATTCAGGAAACAAAGTTATTACATTCAGATTTCCAGTAAACACAAAATAACTTTTGTGTAAATATGTCCCATGCAGTGTAAAAATTATTGTTCATCAGGAATTCAGATTTAACCTTGCATCTTGCATTTTATCTGGCAGCTTTCTATACAGTGAGAATCTAGGCAGTTTATGGGACCCACAGAGTAGTGATTGGTGCTGGAGCCTATAAGGGTGTATGAATAGGTGATTGACTGATGGCAATTAGGAAGGAAGGAGGGAGGGAAGGTAGAAAGGAAAAAAGGAAGGGAAGGAGGGAGATGGATAAGTAGATGGGTAGATGGATGGATAGGTGGGTGGATGAATAGGGAAGGATAGAGATACACACATACATGCGTGATGGGGGAAAACGTAATTCTGTCCCCAGACACGGCCTTCCCTTTCCGTTGTGCGCTAGACCAAACCCTCCTCCCCACCCGTTCCCTTCTCTCCCCATACCTGACCCCCTCTCCTGGGCCTCAATGAAAGGCTTCTAGGAAGACTCTCCCACTACCTTGGCAACTCCCTCCTGCCTTTAGCTCACACAGTTTGAATTACAGCCCTGCTAGCAGTAACCAGTTCCTTTTTTTTTTTTTCTTTCTCGCCTACATTTTCCTTCTGGGCTCAATCTCAGGGAAGGGGGGCGCCTCAGTACCATCAGTGCTGCTTGGACCGCGCTGTGCAGCGCAAGGTGCATCCAGCCTTCTCCCGCGCGCATCCTGCCTCTTCAAAGGCACTTTAAAAATATAAGAGGCAGAGCGTAGAAACCCACGGACGGACGGCAGTTTTATGAGAAAATGCAGATAAAGAGCCCGGCGGTAGGGCCATATGTTCCCCATAATCTCCAAAGCCGTCACTTCAATTAGAGCCTCCCCTGAGTTCTAATGCCCAATCCTGAGTAAACAAGCTGCTCTGAAAGAAGAACTCGGTTTCCAATTAAAAGTGTACTAACATTTCTCCTTCCCTTAATTCCCTGCTAGCAAAGCCCCGCGCGGGCGGAGGCGCTCCCGGGTCGCAGCGAGGTCGTGCTGGTCCCCGCCGCCCAGCGCCGAGCTACGTTCCCAGGTGACGTCAGGCGGCCCGGGATTAGGGCGCACCCCGCGCTCCCTGCACCGCCTGGAGTTAATTAAAAGTAATGCCACGGTAAATCCAGGCTCTCTTCTGGTGGAGCCGCGCCTTCGGGCAGCCTTGGAGAGAGGGCTTTCCGAAGCAGGTGCTGGGGATTTGTGTGTGTGTGTGTGCGTGTGTGTGTTTTAAAATAGGGTCATGTCGACTTTTGAAGGCTGAACTTTCTTTCCCTCTCACCCCCACCTCTCCACCCTTGCACTTGAACTCGTGAAGAGACAGACAGACAGAAATGCCATTGAGCTATGCCTTCCTTTTGGTTCCCAGGCCTGTGAGTCCTGGTTTGGTTTTACTCCTGGACGCCTACATTCTGAACATCACTACAAATATCACTTACTGCATACTCTGCCCCACTTCTGCTCATTCTTGCTCCTTGGTGCCCCCACCTTGAGAATTGTGAGGGCATAAATAAATGGTGGCCAGATGTGAGATTGCTTAAATACCAGGAACGCAACTTAACGCCTCCTGGCATTCGCTAGGAGCTCTTTCCAGCATGAATCTGAGCATGGCAGACCCTTCCCCTCTGCATTATGACCTTCTAAGAACTTGGTTTTGATTGATGTTTTCTGTTCAGCAGAACTGACTGAAATTTGCCTGGTTTCAGATGGGCGATTGATTGGCAGATTAACTTTCTGGCCTACTCTCTATACTGTGAAAGAATCAAAGAATTGAAGCCATTATCTGAAAAATTCCAGAAACATCCACAAGCAGAAAATCCTCACTAGATCATTCAAATGCAAATGGTTTTCCTTCTTTCATGAATTATCTACCGAGTAATTACTTTAGTTTTTAGTTTGGCCTTGGTGGTGAAGACCTTAGAGAATTAGTCTCACTAAGTCCATGGCTGTCTGTTTATTCCTTATGCCCTGATTGATGCTCACTAAATTAAATTGAGGCCAGTTGGGCAAACATTTTGAGGACCTATCTGTCAGACACTGGGTTAGATAGTAGTTATTACAGCTCTGAGTTCCAAGCTCCCAGATTCCTTGTGGATAAGGAACTCCTATAACAGAATAATTACAATAAGATATAATATGTAAGTATGTTATAGTAGAGATACAAAGTGCTAAGATCACAGAGTATTCCCTTTGAGGGTGTCTGTGTAGTTGGGGACTGAGGAAATAGGGCATTGCTTTGCAAATTCGGCAAATATGTCATTGTAGCTGGGTTTTGCTCATTTTCAGGTGACAAAGGGAGATGAGTGTGTTGTTGGAAAGAATAATGTAGCTTTGCATGCGCAGAGTGGAAGAAGTGGGGTTGTATCTGGGCATGGGAAGAGGGACTGGAATGTAAAATTCCTCTGGGGATGGGATGGGGCTGAGATCTTGGTGTAGGTGAATGGCAAGATCGATGTCAGCACGTGAAGGGTTTTGTATCTGCATTGGGTATATTCTGATGGTTATAGAAAGTCTGGTCAGAAGTTTGTAAACACAGTTGTGATGTTACTCAGTATGGGCTTTCAATAGAGAAATATAGAGGGTGGGCTGAAGTTGGGTGACACTGCAGGCAGAGAAGCTGGAAAGGAGGCATTGCCATATCCCAGTGAGAGAGGAAGGTTTGAACCCAGGCACAGATCAGAGAGAGGGTTTAGACACCTCATCCCTCCTTTTAGTGAATTCACTTTGTGAATCCCTAAGTTGCACCCGCATCATTCTAACTGCTGGAGATACAATGATGAACAAAAAAGTAAAGTAAATCTATGATTATATTCTAGAATAAAATGATATTAACTTAAGGAGAAATTTGGAATTGAGGATGACTTTGAAGTTTCTAAATGATATAAAATAATAATGTCATAAACAGAATGGAATGTTGAGAAAAGAAAGTGGGATTTAGATAGTGTATTCAGGTGGGCATGTTGAGTTTGAGGGGTGTTGTGGACCAGGAGGACCCGCATGCCTGGTGGGGCAGCCAGACACATGGGGCGCAGGAAAGGGGTCAGGTGTGAATTTGAGATTCACAGAAAAACTAAGCGTTTAAAACTAGGTAATTTTCTTGCAGTGTCTTTACTGATGGAATTGCTTACATCTGCATGGCTGTGGGGAAAACAAACAGGTCAAATAGTAACGACAGCAAAAAGGGAAAGCAGTGGTTCTCAAAGTGTGTCCCAGGACCAGTAACATCAGTATCTCCTGGGAACTTGTTAGAAATTCAGAATCTTAGGCCCCATTCCTCGCTGCTGAACCTGACACTCCTGTGGGTAGGGGGGCTAGATATCTGTGAGTCTCTTGCCCTGCATGTTTGAGAAGTAGTAGACTAGAGAAATTCATGGAGCCCAACATTGTAAGTCCTAAAGATTGTGATCCCAGTCTGAGCAATGGGCATCTGCTCTTCCTGTGACCGTTGTTTCAGTTCAGTTCATAGCGGTGGGCTCTTCTGACTCCACCAGGGCATGTGTGGACCCAGATAGTAATTAAACCCAGAAGTGTTATGTCAGTGAGTCTCAATAATTTTTTCATTCTAGAGTAGTCCTGTGCCCTTGAAGGACTTCTGCCCTGTCCCATCCACCTCGATTTTGACTAATGCAGTCTTCTGCCTTTCTATATGTTTTTTATAGCCACAACTACTCTAATAGATGTAAAAGGCTGTAAGCATAAGATAGGGCTTTAAAAAAAGCTTTTGAAATGCCTTTCAACTCTGATTCTGTATAAAATGATGTCCATGCATATGCATACTCAACGTGTGCGCACACACACATTCACACCCTAACACATATTTGACAAGTCCCTTTTCATTACCATCACTTCCAGTGTCACTCATTTAGGTAATGCTGGGCCCATCCTCTGTGACCAGCCTCTGAATAGTTGCCCAGGGAAAATAAAGATCAAAGACATACCTCGTTGTCCAGCTGGACTTCAACTCACTTGACTCTTTTAGTAAATGATACCAGCTGAGTGTTTCAATGATTTTATAGAAGAGAGAAATTGATGAGGACAGGAGGGGCCTCTGATGTAGTTAATACATTGCTTTGAAACAAAGGTTTTGGGGTTATGGATTTTTGGATTATTCATCTGATAGCTGATGACCTTGGATATACATTGTGAACTTCCTCTCCCTCACTTGCAAAATGGACTGTGGGGGTTAGTATAGGATAGTAAATGTCAAGTGTATGCTGTCAGTGACTGGCACCATGTAAGTGCTCAGTGAAGAGATGTTATTAACATAAACACTGGGATCTTTACGGCCTTCCACCATTCTGTTTATACATTGACCAAGGAGAGTGAGCAAATTTAAGAAGTGGTGACATTTCAAGGGCATCTTCCTGATGCACTAAAGTGCCCTTTTCATCTGGTTGGGAGACTGTGTGAGGCTGCATGACAGTGACACAGGAGCCACAGCTGGCATTACCTAATCTAACAGCTGGGGTGTGACGAGAGGGAATTTGGGTTCTTGAAGGAGGGACAAAGGACACCAGCTATAATGTCTGCAATGTGGAATGTGCCAAAGGGAATGTGACATTGGTTCTAGTACTTTCCCCAAGTATTCATATAAATGCCTATATAGGGGCAGTCAGTTAATTTTGAATTGTGTTTATTTTCCTCTTAAACAAAAAACTATAACTTTGGGAAGTACCTTCATCTCTGCAGGAGTATGAGCTGCACCACCAAAAGCAGCAAAGGCAGTGATATTCACCTTTCATCTCTCCTTCCTTTGCTGGTGTCTTCTGGCTCTGTGGGGGAATGTCATCCTCCTCTCTGTTATAGTAAGAGAGATCCAGGAACCTGGTTTTCCCTTCAAATGACTGATAGAATTATGTACTGGTATTGCCTGGTGCTTTCCTGAGCTTGGAGAAGAGGAATGGAAAAGTCTCCCTGTTTTGGATGAAGGTTGGGTCTTTATTGTGGCAGTGGGACAGGAACAGGGCAGGGTTGTCCATCTCTCAGAGTGCCACCTGACCTCGGCACACTCTCATCTGAGCTCTTTGCTGCTCTGGCACAGGGAGGCACTGACAGCTTGCCCTGCACAGGCACTGTGGAGTAGAGCTTTACGGACCCGCCCCACCCTTGTCATTTTCCTTGACCCTGGATATGTGCCAGGATCAGAGGGACAGCAGGAGGTTTTTTCCTTCTCATCTGAGAGCTCCCCCTGGAGATCACATGCATGACAGCTACTGTGATGCCTGAAATGTGTGTTCAATATGTATGTGTGGTCCATGTTGGCAAATCTTCAGTAACAACAGATTTGTGATCATGAAGGTTTTACACGTTTGGGAGAAACTTGTTATCAGAGTATGTTAAGACTAGCATTCTCAAGTCATAAGTTTTAGAATTCAGAATTTTCAGAAAAGGTAAAATGCCTATTGCATTAGGTTAAGGAGTGGGGAGATGGTAATTCACATTTAATTGTGCATCTAGCATAAGTTCTAACTAGAACTCTCAATGAAGTGAAATATATTATCTGAAGGTTTCTTTGTACACAAAGAAGGGATTGATCAAATAGTAAGCTGATATTAAAGATTTATTTCAAACAAACTTGAAATGTTGTTTCCTATATTCTTCCTCACTTGGCACAATCTCCTCTCTTGTCTGCATGTGAACATGCCTAAGGAAGTGATTTTGTTTAAAACAGTGCCCCTCAGGACATACTAAAAGATCAGAACCATATAAAAAAGGGAGAGACTAATTATGTCTACAAACTCCAATTAGTAAGTCAGGAAAATGGAATAATTTACTTTAGCAAACTCTATCAACAGCTGTTATGAGTGCTAATACTGGATCCTTTGAATTGGGTGTATGGAGTTGACAAGAACAACCTTATTCCTAAAATATCATTTCTGTGGCTCCTGCCAAAAATGCATAACTTAAAACAAATCATGAGGAAATGTCAGACAAACCCAGGTTGGTAGACATTCTATAAAACAACCAACCTGTTTCTGTCAAAAGTGAAGACTCCTGGAAGTGAAAGCCTGAGGAACTGTCCCTGATTGGAGAAGAATATGGAGATATAATGTGTGATAGTAGATGGGGTTTTGGGTTAGATCTTGGACCTCAGAGGAACAAGTAACAAAACCTGAATGAGTCAAGATTCAAATATGTATTGTATTTATATCATTTAAAAAGTTGGCTCATTGTACTCTGGTCGTGCAAGAGTGTCATTATTCTTAGGAAATACTTACTGAAGCATTGGGGAGGGGGGCCCATTACCCTCTGGAAGTGACTCAGTAAAGTTTCACATGGAGTACAGTGGACCACTCAGCAGGGCCCCAAATCAGTGCGGTCAAGGTCGCTCTCCTCTCATCACCCATGACTGACACTCATATGAGGGGAAAGCCTGGGCTGTTTGAGCTGAGAGCCTGGGCGCCTGAGTTGGGAGCTGCTGCTACAAAGTGTTTGATCTTGGACTCCTTTCTTAGTCTGAGACCAAGTCCCTCATCTGCAGTGTGAAGTTTTTTATTTAAATGTTCTTCAGTCTCCTTATTTTCTGATGCTGTTCTGTTTCCCAGTAGGTGCTACCAGGGGGCAGCCACAAAGTCAGCAGTGACTGTCTGTTCAAGAGGTGGTTTGTGAACACGTGGCAGGGCAGTGGGCAGCCTGCTGGTCCCACGTATCTCAGCCTGTGCAGGAAGTTTTTGTCTTGTGCGCAGAACTGGGACCACCACAAGTAAACGTGAAACTTGAGAAGTCCATGGGAGAAGGTTATGTCGGGTTGCCAATGAGACATCAAATTGGGGATTTCCTTAGGTATTGTCTAAGTGATCTGAAGTATTGTCTAAGTATCATTATTGCTCTACTATAACCATTAACATTAAATCTTTAAAATAAAATTAACTTAGAAAAAAGTCACCATAGAGCTGGAGCAAGCTTACAGGTTTCTGCTCATAAGTACCCTCTCAGGGGGTCTCAGTATGAGCACCAGTGTTTTGGGAGAGATAGTTTGCATCTATGACCTCCACCCACTAAATCCTCATAGAACCTCAGTTATTGAAAGGGATCTTAGACATCATCTATGACAACATACAGAGTTGATGAAATTCAGGTGAAGTGACTTCTCCAAGGCCACATTTTAGTGGTTGGTAAAGGCACATGCAGTACCAGGCTTTCTGCCACTCACCTCGGGACTCTTGTGCTGCCTCCTTTGCTGTCAGATGAACAAGGTCAGGGAGATATTTGGGAGTGAGTGTAGAGGAGTTGTGATTGATACTGGAGGGCTCTTTGTGACTTCTGTTAATGGATGCCCTCCTTAAGGTCCTGAGCCTTTGGGTTTTCTAGAATGATGAGTCCCTTAAAGAGTTTATGTGGTTAAAGAGGACTCAGCTGCCTGAACTGGAGCCAGTGATGTATTTCATATTCTAAGGGACATTTTCAGGGTTCCATTTTAACATATCCAAAAACTGGGATGTGACTCACAGTGGCTAGGATAAGAAAACATTGTATTTTGAACTCACTGTTTACATTTTTTTCTTTCTTGGTCATCCACAAAATAATCACACATTTTAAAATTTAAGACATATTTGGTGAAATAACTAATCACCAGAACAGGTAATAGAGATCATTTCAAAGTTAGATTTTTCTGGAGATGTTGCTGTATGTGGCAGAAGTGTCTGTTTAGTGTTTGGTCTGTATAGGAGACAGCAGAGTGGATATTGGGGACAAATTGAAGAGAGACTCTGTAAGCGAAAATGATAAGCTATCCAGTCCCTCTCTCTAGTTCCTGAAATACATTTCCTTTAACTTCCTCTCTGGCCTTCTGGTTTTTGTCTGTGGCCTTTTGGCTCTGGCCATGGTGCTGACTGCTCAGAGACCCTTACTACTGATTTCTAGGAACTCCTGTACTGAAATCTAAATCTTGGGCAAGTAATTTTCACCTCTTTAACTGTTACTCTGGTATATGGTGTCCAAATCTAGTTCTAAGGAAAATAACAAAGAATGTGAGAAGGTGATTCGAGGTAGTAGGTTTCAGTATGGCCAGTGAAGTGTCGTGTCCAGAGATGTTTACCCAGCAAATGAAGGGACAGTTGCTAGACCTGTGAAATCCCTTGCTAATATTGAAAGCTAGAGCTGAGCAGGAGGGCAGGAAAGAAAACTGTCAACATTTAAAAGCATTTAATACAGAAAATTAGTTACACCACTGAGATTGTTGAGATGACAGTGAGATAATTTACAAATGTGCAACAGAGAAAAGCTGCAGGGAGACAGGTGATGTAGCATCTGTGGACATCTGGTGGAAGCTGAAACTACAGTGGGCTTTTTAGATGTGACTTAGAGTCATGGAGGAGAGGCAGCGATGGTAGAGTCATACCCAGAGCAGAAGAAGGTTTTGGAAATGCCTTGGTTTCTTCTCTCTTTCCTCTGACCCCCTTGCGATTGACTTCCTGGCTGAACCCAGACAGATGCAGCAGGCTGCAATGTCAGTCTCCAGATGATACAGAGATGACAAAGGGAAGGCACAGAAGGAACCTGAGTGCCAAGGAATGGTACCTAGCCCATGAAACCTAAAAATCAGATGACAAAGAAAATGAGAAGCAACTAAAATGACGGAGAGAAGAATGTAAAACCCAGATTTGTTCAGAAAAGTGGAGACCTTCTCTTGTATTGAGGATAGTCAGGTAGCTTGTTCACCTGGAGCAGATCAGATAGGGAGCAAGAGGTAGAGGGAGCCCTGCATGAGGTGGATGAGGTGCTGGGACCAGATTCTACTCCAGTCTCTGCCACTGACTAGCTTTGCTTCCAGTTGTCCTGAGAACACATCCAAAGTCCTGTCATGACTTGTGTGTCCTGTTATTGTGCTCCTGCCTCCTCACCTTGTCTACCTCTCTCCTCTCACCAATGAGCCCACTCTAATGGCTGAGCATGCCCAGCTCACTCCTGATTCTCTGATGGCGACATTCTGCTCTGAGCCCTTCACTTGACTTGCCTTTTCTTGTCACCTCAAAAGTCTCCTTCTCAGCAGGGCCCTTTATTTGATTTGTTTGATCTAGAAGAGCCTCCATAACCATGGGTTTCTCCATCACAGATACTCTGTGTTAAATCTCTGCTTATCACTTTTCACTATTTAGTTTCTATTTAAATTCTAAAATGATCTAGTTTATTCTTTACTTATTTGAAATGTTTTCCCCAAAGAAAGGTGAGTTCCACAAGAGTAAGGGGTCTTGTCTGTTTCATTCAGCACTGCATTCCCAGGACCTAGGCCTGAAATGGCTACTACATCATGTGGGGGCAGTAAATTTTGGCTAAAGGGATGAGCCAAAGAGTCCCTTTAAATGGCATCATAATCATCCACTTGTGTGATGGTTTCTCTTGTTTGAGACTGAAGTTATTTTCCCCCTTTCCTTCCTTTTTTTAAAAATCAAGAATTTTGGTAATTTATCCTGTTAAGATTCTGTGGGGAAGGATATATAATATTACTTTCTGATTTTATAGTTATACCTAAGAAATTGACATTTTACATTGCTTAAATGAATATAAGAAGCTGAGATTTGGAGAACCAAGTTCTTTGCCCCAAAGAATTAAAACTAGGTCTCTGACTCCAGAGCCTTGAGTCTCAGTCGCTTCCTACTGTTTCTGTGTTTTAGAAGACTGAACACAGGGCTTACAGGTCCGCTCTGCTGGCCACCCCCTCACTGCCCATGCTCCACTCACTTCCTCATGCATGGAATATTCTTTTCTTTACTTCCTCCTCTTGAATTTAAAATTTATCATTGTAAAGTCCATTCCATTCTCTCCAGCGTTTCCTTGAGGAACTTTGCCCTGATACCCAGTGACCACATTTCATGTCCACCCTCACCAAACCGAATCCCCCAGCATCCTGGACTTCAACAAAATGCTCCTCATGCTGCTTTGTAAATGCCTGCTGATCTGTCGTCTCCTCCACCAGGTTAGGCACCCACGCTTTGGTGTTAGCCACCAGCACACTTGACAAAGACGAGGGGGCAGAGTCCCTGTGTTTGGTGGAGGGCTTCAAGGCCATGCCCTACCCTGCTCGTGGCACTCTTAGGTCGCCCTGTCCTCACAACTTGTTAAACATAATTTTATTGTTTCCTAGTTATCAAAACAAACAAAAATTACTCTGAAGATGCGGTTGTAGTGGCTGGACTTTGTTGGTAGGAAGGACATTGTTGACCCTAAGTGAGATTGTGTTGTGCTTGCCAGAGCTTCCTGTGCAAGGGCTGGGGTGACGAAAGGGAGAGGGAGGAATTTTTTAGATTAGTGAGTGTCAAAAAATGTGCTTCCTAGAGCAGCAGCGTCGTCATCACCTGGGAACTTATAAACATGGAAAGTCACAGCCCCTGTCCTGGATCTACTGAATCAGAGACTGTGGTGGAGCCACATCTGTGTGTACACAGACTCCAGGTGATTCTGAGGCATTTTACAGATGGAAAAACCAAGACTTCATGCAAAGGCAACTTGACCTAGGTCACTAGTTCATAGATGATGGAGTGAAATATTTGAGTCCAGAGCACTGTTCTTAACACTTGGCTGTACAGTCTCCAGAAGTATGCATAGCAGAATTACTATGTTCATCCAGTACAAATCAGTTCTCTCCCCCTCCAAATCTATCTATCTATCTATCTATCTATCTATCTATCTATCTATCTATCTATCTATCTATCTATCTATCTATCTATCAATCTATCTATCCATCCATCCATTTAGAGCTTAAAAATCCTAATTTTGGCTAAAATGGAGTATGTAATACTACAATTAAAATTGTCTTCTAATTTGAATTTACTCAAGGAACTAAATATTTGAGGTAAAGAAACACAATTCTGGGTATTTGAAAAGGGAAGAAAGTGAAATGGGTAGTTGCTGAGGGAGAATTCAAGGAGAGACAGCTTTGAATTTTTTTTTAGTGTTACAGAATTATGGAACTGAGAGAAACTTCCCTCATTACCCCCACTCATTCTTTAGCTGTTTGCTCTGTTTTACTTAATTTCTGGCATTTAACCTAATCAAGGGCTAAATATGACTTTTTTCCCACTTTCTTCTACTGGACATAGGAAATCAGAGATTTCATGGAGCTCCACCTGTACCTGGAAGAACACCCATACCTGTAACAGCAAGGCATTTCCCCATTGTCAGGCTTGACTGCAGGTGACTGCCTGTACATAATAGCCACATTCACGATATGACTGTTGAATGACAGGAATTTCCATATAAGGAGTGTGAGTTTCATAGTAGGGATATCTAGTCAGTTCATGAACAGTCAAGAGGTATAATGAAATATATAAACTACCTTATGTCTTTATTTTATAATTTTTCTTCCAGGTACATTTATCGAGTTCAAACAACCCTTGACCATGGTAGGGCCATGTTTTCCTGATATTACAAACTAGGAAGGCAGGGCTCAGAGAGCTCAGGCCATTTTCCTTGGGATCTACTGCTGTGAGGGGTGGCGGTGAGCTTCTTACAGGGGTTAGAAGTGTGATTCGCTTTCTTTGCTCTTCTGAGCCTGTCAGTGGATTGTGAATTGAACTAGATCTAAGGCTCAGACCTAGCTGGGTATTGGCTTCTGCTTGCTTCTGCAAACCAGCAGAGGGCCTGTTCACAACCAGAACCTCTCCCTAAAGGGCATTGGGATCAGATCTGGTCATAGATACCTTCTCCTTATTGTTAAATCCACAATGAATTTAACTTCTGCAGTGAGAATATTTGGAGCTTCCCAACTCACCCCAGATTCCCTAGATTGTCCTCAGGATCTTTTTTAATTTGGAGAGATAATTAACCCTTTGTTTTCCAGCTTTTCCTAGAAGCAAATTCATTTCCTCAGATAATTTTATCCTCCTGAAGACTAGTAATTAATGCAGCAAAATTGGACTCCTCCAAAGAGATACACTATTCCACCCACCTAAGCCAGTTCTTAAATCAGAGCAAACACACTCAAATATTATTAGTATGAACCTAGTACAGTGTTCCACATATCACACCCCACACCAAGTGGGTCATCAGGCAGCCAGAATAATGAGTTTTTCTTGAGCCTGAGTACTGAGCCCTAAACATTTGATTTAGAAGCTTGCCTGTCTCCATCTCAGAAGCTGTCGGATCAACACAGAACATGGTCTAGTTTTTATTTGGTGTATTTATTTATCTGTGCTTGATTTGAACATGTGATGTTAGTCAAGAAGCAGCCTCTGAAATCCCCATTATGAGTATTCCTAGTACATGAAAATCTCTGCAGAGGCACATCTGGCATTCACATTTGTGCTTTTTCAGTTTGACTGCTTGTGACCATAGTTCATTGAAATAGGGAGCAGAAAGAGATAGGAAAATTCAGAGATGATGAGGTGTGCATGTATGTATGTATGTATATGTGTGTGTGCATGTGCATGCATATGTGCAATTGTGTGCAGGCATGTAGAGGGAAGAGAGGGAGAGGCAGGGTGGTAGGTGTTAGCATAAAGCTGGTTTGAATGTAAAAGGCCCCAAACTGATGCAGAACTACCGTAATTCCACAATCAGTACCAATACTGTCCTGCTTCCCTACAAGCCTCCCAAGTACAAGGTTTCCCTTTCACAAGACCCAGCCAGCTGGGGAAAGCAGGAGAGGCGTCCAGGCCATGGCATGCTGCCAGCTCTCCCAGTGTGGAGAGGCCTTGGGGGCCTGCCTGGGCATCCATCTGAGCTGGAATGCCCTGCTTCTCCTTCATCCTGGCACCCTCATTGCAGTGGACATCGGTGAACAAAGGTGTCTTTCTTGGGACACTTGACCTAACTCGGGAGCATAGCCTGGCTTCTGTCTGCTCTTGAAATGCTTAGTGCACTATGGTTGCCAGTCTCCCCTGTGTGGGGATGGCAATGGCAGGGTCAGTGTGTAGTGGGAGGGGAGGAGGCAGAATTGAAGGGGGAACCCCGATTTTAAAAGTCTCTGTCCCCTTTAGCCTGAAAAGAATGGCTTTTCCGGCAGGAGCTCAGGGTGGATGATCGTTCCCCCAGAGCGCCTTCCCTCAGTGCCTTTTCTTTCCTCACTCTTTAATAACAGGAACACCTGATATTTTGCAAACACCAGGTATCTGTGGATCTTCACAACAACCCCATGAGGCCTGCAGGCAGCAGGCAGAAGGGGAGTGGGGTAGAAAAAGAGAATTCCAGCTGTGTGCCCTTGGGCAGAGACCTCTCCCCCACCTCAGTTTACTCATCAGCAATTAAAAAAAAAAAATCACATTTCCTGCCTCATGGCGTTATGGCAGAAACAATGAAATGATGCATTTGTCAAATGAGGTCACATCAAGAGTTAAGTATGCATAAGGAATTTTTATATCATCTTGGAGATGAAGAAATTGAGTCTCAATAGTTGGGATAGTTGGGAATTTCATCCAGAGCCACAAAACTTGCAAAATGAGGACAATGATTCAGATCTCCTATGTCCTGGCCAGAGTTACTTCCCCTGCCCTCTGTATGCTCTTCTGACACTAGATGTGACTGCTCCATGGTCTGTGGGAGACATAGCATCTGGATTGTTTCTGCTTTTGGGCCAAGGTATGCACGGGTTATTTGCTTCTGCCTGATTTGCTGGTTTATAAGCCTGTTTCTCTCTCCCTGTCAGAAACAGGGTGTTTCTGACCTGAGCTTGGAAGTAGACAAATAAGGTGGCATGAAACCGGGCTCTCCCACCTAATGCCATGTGTTGGGGAGGTTCCTGAGCCTCTGGGAGACTGCCTCTATTCCCTGTGCAGGAGGGGGTTAAGACAAATCCTCTAGCTGCGTTGCCTGGAATGAGATGTAATGTTTACCTGGACACACAGCCTGGCACAGTACTGGTGCTTGGGATGTGGGCATTTTCTTTTCCAGGGTCCTTGTGTGGTGCTGGGACCCAAAGGACTTCTTGGCTTATCAAAATGGATTGGTGGCCTGGTACTGCCACCTGTACACGGGCACAGCACTTCAGTGGCTGCTGTCTGTGCTTTCCCTGGGGCCACACTCTCTTGTACCTCCAGCCACAGGACCCCAGTGTCTCATCAAAGCTGGTGACATTAGCTCTCGGACCTTGGGCTCTCCAGAGTAAATCCCAAGTAGCCTCGCTATCCTGCCTTTCTTCTCCCCCGAGATATGTACCCGCTGCTGAGGTCAGGCCCTCCTGTTATGTCTGTATCGCATTCTCTCACCTTTTCTCCCAGGGAGGCAGGCCGAACCCTTTTCTGAACACCAACCTCCTCACTCTGCCTTTCCAAATCTGCTCCTCCGCTTCTCTCCTGGTGGGGGTCCTGCTTTCACTAGCTCCTCTGGCTTCTCAATACCACTTTATTTTTTTTTAAAAAAAGGTTTATTTATGCACGCAAGAACTGGGGTATAGGCCAGAAGTGCGCGTGTGTGTGTGTGTGAGAGAGAGAGGATTCACCAGAGACAGAGTGGGGAGCAGAACAGGCAGATGGACTGAAAAATACACTACTGAGAGGAGCAGCAGGCGAGGCGGGAGAAATCTGCTGCGCCACGTGGGTCAGTTCTCTGGCTGGGGATGGAACTCGTGTTGCAGTGGCTGCAGATAGTGTCATAATACTGAGACTTAACCCCTTGCACCTCTAGGGAGGCCCAATACCACTTTTTTCTTAATGCCCACATTTTTTAAAACCATGCCTAAAGAACTTAACTCAGTGCTATTACATATGTGTTGTTCTCTCTGACTGTGCTTGCTCTTCCTTAAGAGCAAGGGGTTATCCCAGATCTTTTTGTCCCTCACTGTGCACTAAACAGAGCTGAGCTCGTGGTGTAACAAAGGAGACTGTATTTGATACACGCTCCCTCCCAGGTCAGTATCTTGCTTTCAAGACACTGGCTAAAAGTTCTGCTGTGTTGTCATAAAATGTCCTTCTTCTTTCTCCCTTTCTGCTTGGCCATTCCTAGGTGCCTTGGGCTGTTCGTTTGTGGCTCAAGTGATGCTGGTGTGATGTCCTTCCCTAGCTCCTCAGAGCAGAGTTATTTTGTTGTAGAATCTCTCACCATGGCCATTGTGGGGTGGCAGTGAGGGAGAGGCAGAATTCTCAGCACCCATGTCTAAGAACCGCCCCTGTGCTTTTCCTGACACAGAACTCATGAGAAATACTTATAGAGGGCCACCCCTGGTGCAGTGGGTTAAGCAATGCACTATGAAGCAACCCGCAGCCACTGCAGCATGAGTTCGATCCCTGCCGCCGGCCAGGGAGGGGACCCACATGGCACAGCAGCCCTCTCCTGTCTCGCCTGCTGCTGCCCTCGGCAGTGTGTTTCAGTCAGTCTGCCTGTTCTGCTCCCCACTCTGTCTGGTGAATCCTCTCACCTCCCTGGACTGTGACCTGTACCCCAACTTTTGTATGCATAAATAAGTCTTAAAAAAAAAAAAGAAATACTTACTGAGCGTATGATTCAGTAAGCAGATTTCAAGTCAGGTCTCTCCCAGGCCACTGGTTTGGGTGTGAGTTGAAGCACTGCGTGTAAGAAAGTGTTGCAGCAACTTCGCTTTTCTCAAGACCACCAATCGTTTGTTAGATATTAAATGTGGCATCATATCTGGATTGACACTCTCTTCTCAGGGAGAATGGAATTCTGATCCTGTAGGGCAGGGTCAGGGTTGAACATGCTTCCTATGTACCCTGTCTTCATAAATTCCTCCCTTCCTTCTTTGCCTCTCCCTCCACACACAAGCCCAGACCTTCCTCCACTCCCCCAGCTGGACAGATGTTTATGAGACTCGTGACTGAGGAGGCATCGAGACCTGTTCCTGCTTCTCTCCCAGAATCAGGATAGCTGCCCTCCACCCTCACCTCCTGGGCCAGGCTCAGATGTCTCTTGCCCTGTTTATGGGGCGTTGGGATTTTTTCCAACAACCTGAAATGAATCTGGGAGGCCCCACAGGTAGTGCAGCCCGTCTCTGGGCTGTAAACCCAGCCAGGGCTTTCATCTGCTGGAGCTTATGTCATAAACGAGTGGGAGGGCCTGGCAAGGGGAAGCAAGCGCCCAAACCATTCCAGATTTCTTTTTTTACAGGACAGGGGAAAGAAAGACCCTGAGAAACATGTCCAAACTTTGTGCCAAGCAAATTCATTTCCCTCCGGTAGGCTGTGTGTGGAGGCTCGTCCTGGACTTCCCCACTAGCCTGCAGATTTATGCTGCGTTTGTGTCTAAAGGGCCTCCAGGGAGGCTGACATTTGTGGTGGGAGACAGCGAGTGGTGTTCCTTTCATCTCCTCTGAGGGGTGTCAGCTTAAATTATGAGGGAGCGCTCTGGCCCGCATCTAGGTGTGGGAGCCTCTGGCAACAGAGTGGGCTCCCCCCACCCCCCACTCCACTCCTACCTCTCCCTCTGTGAGCTCTGCTCTCCAGGACTCCTGCTGGTTCTGGGAGGAATCTTCCAGATCTTTTAGCACTTTTGTTTCTCCTGGATGGATTGGTTGGTGTATGTTCCAGACACTGCGTGTTTTCACGGAGAAGTTGGGATGGGGGCCCAGTGGGTCTGTCCCTGCTGAAGGTGAGGCAGGGACCTCAGTGAACACCCCAGGAGCAATTCAGAAACCAAGAGACTCAGAAAGTCCCTATTCCCCTAATATCTACCACACAGCAGACAGGAGCTGGTGATGGTCAGGGTCGGCCTGCTTGGCCCTTCACAGTGGGCCGTGGCCTCTGTCTGCACCTTTAGAGGGATCCAAAGGTCCCCCCCCCCCCCATCTCTGCATCTTCGGTCTCTTTTGCTCAGATCTACTAGCTGCCTGGAATCCCACCTTTCTGGCTGTTTGGTGGGTGGCATTTCCTGCTCTATGTGTTATTGACTGAGGGAGGGCACCTCAAACCATGCTAGGCATCCACTCCCTGGGGTATCAGATCAGTGATGCTCCCTCCCCTGAGTCAGGCCTGAAAGGAAGAGACACAGGAAGTGTAGGTTTTGATGGAGAACAGATCGTCAGATGAGGTCTAGGCCAGGGGTCAGCCAACGATGATATGCAGGCCAGCCTGGCCTGGTGCCTGCTTTTGAGAGACAGTTTTACTGAAACAGCCATGCCCATTCACAGTCCCTGTTACTTCTGCCTGCAAGGCAGGCTGGGTGATTGCAGTAGTTACATTACCCTGGTTATCAGTTGCGTCAAACTGTGTGAGGAATGACTACAAAAGAATCAGATATAAGATACCATTTTGTGAACACAGCTGTTATAAGCTGAGGTTTTTGGATTAATGCAATTATTTTGTAAAACAGTCTGTATTTCGGGTCTCACCCATTTGTTCCAGATGCCCGGCTGTTTTGCAGGAGAGCTTGCAGGAGAGCTGCACAATTCTTGGGGTGTGGGTTAGGGGGTCAGCTCCATTTCTGCAGACACACCACTGCACCATTGATGCCACACCTTTTGACCCTGAGGAGTCCACCAGCAGAGAGAACTCTTGACCTCACTAACGGTGAAGTTTTGGGGTGTCTAAGCAGCGAACATAGGGTCTACAAAAGTGAATATTCCCTGTGTCATCAATAGTTTCCTTTTCTTGTACTCTTTCTCCTCCTGTGGGGTCTTCATATTTCTTTCCCTGTGTCTTCTAGATTTTATGGGATTATTTTATTTTACTTGTCAGTCTGAAACATCCTTCTAGAACTATCCTAAATCCCTTCATGCTGAGGTATGATTGAGATAGCTGATTCTTGGTTACTCCCTGGGCAGATGGAAGCAAGGTGGCTTCATCACAAGGATTCTGCATTAATCTTATTTTTTCCCCACTGTATTATTGAGGAGCATGGGGTGCAGGGGGAAAGATATCTTAATGTCCTGTGTGGCAGGACGTGTTGGCTGCTTTGTACATCACAGCAGTGCCCCTGCACCACTGGTGGGAATTCTCACTGCCAGTGGGCAAGAGTGAATGGTATAGCTTACAGTGGCCCTGACTCATAAGAGGCCAGGGCTGGAGGAAGACCTGGGTCTGCTCACTTCAAACCTTGTGAATTATGCTCAGAGAGTCAGGTCATGCCTTTCAGAAAGCTCACAGATTAATGTTCTTTTATGTTCAAACTGTATTGCAGGGCTTCCCTTGGTGGCGCAGTGGGTTAAGCAACGCACTATGAAGCAAACCGCAGCCACTGCAGCACAAGTTCGATCCCTGCTGCCGGCCAAGGGGGGACACCCACATGGTGCGGCAGACCTCTCCTGTTGTGCCCRCTGCTCCCCTCAGCAGTGTACTTCTGTTGATCTGCCTGTTCTGCTCCCTGCTCTCTGTGGTGAATCCTCTCACCCCCCACACCTCTGGCCTGTACCCCAGTGCTTGTATGCATTAATAAAAATAAATCTTAAAAAAAAAAGAAAAAAAAAACAAACTGTATTGCAAACAGAGTAGATGCACTGTCCTTTCATATAAAATCAGGTATTTGACTTTTCTAGACTCAAAAATTAAAACTCAACTAAAGTGCTGACTAAGCTGGTATATGCAGATGTGATGTGCATCCTGTAAAGAGGAGGAAAGATGAAGAGTAAGGATGTGTAGCTCACACAGTGAGTCCTCCCCCCCCCTCAGGGGCCAGAAGGGAACCAGAGGCAGGGGATGGTGCTGGGGAAGCCCTGAGGACAAAGTTTTCCACTGGAGGAAAAGAGGGCAGTCACTCCCTGTCTGGTTCGCTGCTTGTCAAGTCAAAGTGATTCACAGAAACACAAATACAGCTACTGCAAGAGTCTTTATTTTGCAGACAAGCAAGCTTCATTACTTGCTTATATTTTCTGTCCATTCTCAGTTACCTGTGCTTGCAGGTCAGCTAATGCTGGTCCTCTACGACCTTTTGAGCAGTGATTTCCCATCTGTTCCCAGTGGGCAGAATTTCAAACATAGTATGCAGGAAGTAATGTGTCTCTTCTTCAGGTCCACACTTGGCAAATGGCAGCTCAGAAATAATATTAGGAACTGGCATTGAGTGGGCATCTGCTCCTCCAAGCAGCATTGGTGCTTTCTTGGTATAAAAAAAGTACGTGATACTCTCCACTGTCCCAGTGAGGTAGGTTCTCCTGCATCCTGTCTCTGCAGGTGAGGAAGTTGAGCCGTAGAGAGTTCAGTGACTTGCCCAGGTCACACAGCTAGAAAGCATGGAGTCCTGAGCTGTAGTGGTGGACTTTCTGGTTCCTGTCTCTGGATTTTAGTAGCATTTTCTTTAGCACCTTCTTGGCAACTTTTAAGCTTGTTGCACTAGCATCAAAGGGCATCTTGGGAACCAGTGGCTTGCTGCAGAATAACGTGAATTTCCAGGAAGTAGCTTTGAGGGACTCAACACTTGATTTTCTGCTTCTTTTAGGCAAAAGTGATGATGAAGAAAGTCTTTGCAAGTCAGCCCATGGGGCCGGAAAGGGCACCCCTGAGGATGGCAAGGACCATAAGCGCCCCAAACGTCCCAGAACCATCTTGACAACCCAACAGAGGAGAGCATTCAAGGCCTCGTTTGAAGTTTCTTCCAAACCCTGCAGGAAGGTATGGGGGGGGAAGAAAGGAGGGAAGAAAAGCAACGCAACTTCTTTGGGTCCACCCAGAGCTCCTCTGGGTGCCAATGGGCACCTGGGAATCAGGGCGGTTCAGACAGAGTCTGTGACTGGTGACTTTGAGCCCCTTTGGAGACTCCCAGGATCATTGAAGCTAGGGCCAGATTGTAATGAATTCGTATCTGCTTTTGTGGGTGCATAGACACTCCAGTAGCTACTTGCACCCTGGAAAGAATGACAGTTCTTTGATGGAGAGCAGTGGAAAGAAGAACGGGACCAGACTGAGCTGCTCTATCGGGACAGTCAAAAATAGAGTGACCTGTAGTATAATACTATGCACATAGCATGACTTCTTGAGTTAAATTGTTCTTAGGGTGATGATTTGGAAATTCATCCTTGTGCTTCAAGCCTTTCTGTTGTTGCATTATGTTCTGCTGTATGGATATGCCTGGTTGGTTTATCCATTCACCTGATGATGGATATTTGGGTTGTTTTCATTTTGGAGCTGCTACTTAGAGGACTGCAATAGACTTAACTGTAAAAATAAAATATAGTGGCTTAAGCATTCGGAGTTCATTTCCCTCTTATGTCACAGTCCGAAGTGAGCAAATGAGGACTGCTGGGCGGTCCTGTTATCCATATGTGGCACCAAGGGGCAGCTTAAGTTGTCACCATTTTTCCCCTGCTAATGTGGTGGATAAAGGGGAAGGAGGTGAGCGGCTGCCTTTGCAATAAGCCTGCACCTAGGGATTCTGTGTATCACCTCCACTAATATGTGCTGGCCAAAATTTCATCCCATAACTGCACTATAAGGGGCAGGGGACTAGGAAATGAGTCTACCTGGGCAGACATGCCCTGCTGAAACCTAGGGGTCCAGTTGCTAATAGGGACAAGGAGATATTGGAAAGGACTCACTGTCTTCCACAAACCTCACACCCCTCATTATGTACCCACCCTCTGTTGACTGCCTGCCATATGTTGGATGCTGTCACTTACGCAAGGAAAACAAGTGTTTTTTTTTTTTTTTTACTTGAAATTCATGTAGAAAATACATTTAAAAGATGTAGTGTTGTTTTCCCTGCGTCCCTCTTTGCACTGATCAGCTTTGCTGTAATAACGGACTTAATATGAGTGGTGCCCAGCAAATACATATTTCCTGTCCTGGGATGTGGGCTGGGCTGACACTCGGGTTCAGGCCTGTTCTACCTGTCTGTCCTCCGAGGGTCCAGAATGGATGAGCATGCTGAGCCTCCTGAGCATGCTGTTCTCATGAAGATGGTACAAGGCATGAGGCTGGGTCCATGCACGCAAGCCCGTGGAATGCCTCCCCACGCATCTCATGCACATCACACCTACTCTCACTCCACGGGTCAGGGCAAGGCCTTGACCGCAGCCCATGGGGACAAGCACCCCAAGCCTCACTGGAGCCGGAGAGGGAAGGATGGATTTGCCCAACAGTCATACAGGCACAACTTCTCACCTTTGAGAGGACTTACTACTGAGCATCTTCACGAATGGTTTTTCCTCTCTTTGACCACCTGGTGAAGGACCCTCTCTGTACCTGTGGGGAAGTGATGATGTTGTGTTTGAGGCTGTGCTTATGTAACAGTTACCAGCTCCAATATAAGAGGCAGCTCCTGGGTGCTTCCTGACAAGTGCCCGGCCTCCTGTTCTAAGATGCCAATTTTTTTTTTTTCCTATTTTTGAATCTTCCTTTTTTTCAAAGGTGAGGGAGACCTTGGCTGCAGAGACAGGCCTGAGCGTCCGTGTTGTCCAGGTGTGGTTCCAGAATCAGAGAGCTAAGGTAATTTGCATCTTCCTTCCCTCTGTCTGGGTGTGTCTGGCTTCCCAAAATACCAGCCAGAGGACACTGCACTTGTGGTCAGGTTTCCAATCTAAACTCACTGGATGGAGCATTTCTCTGGATTCAGAAGTTCTGAAATCACTAGTTATTTCAGCAGCAGCAGCCTTCTGGGGGGTGGGGTGGGGGAGGAAACGGAGCCTTTGCTTTAGTGAAATGGCTTTATTTTGCTAGTGGCTATGACTATACATCTGGGTAACCATTTGTGTGACTCAATGTCTTTCTGCGCCTTTTGGTGAAAACAGGTTCTTAAATTCACATCCGTCTAATCTAGACACCAAAGTTCTTTCATAGTTCTTATGTAAGTAATATATAAATATAAATATAAGTAAATTTTCACAGCACACAGACAACATGATGGTGCAGAGGTATGAATGCTTTTACTCACCTCTCCTCATGTGCCTTTGCGGCTCCTACAGTGGAGGCGGAGATCATCTTATTGTTTCTGGATCTAGCCAAATTCCGTAGTTCCTGTGAGGGTTGTTTGCTTTTAACTCATTGATTGCTGTAACTGCAAAAAAGCATGTGTCTTGTGGCGCTTTTCTCTGGAGCCTTCATCTTTACTGGGTGGTAAATGAATACCTCATTTTCTGATGGTGATTGCTTAAGTAGCTTTTCTCTACTAAATTCCTCAAAACAGGGCCATTGATAGGAATTCCATCCTGAAAGGACTCTTAGCTCAGTAGGTTTGAGAGGCCCTAGAATCTGTGGGTTTATAAAGCAGAGTAGTTTGTTTGAAGCTTTAAGAAATTTTGCAGTAAAGATTTTTTTATACACATATACATATACCCTCACTCAAAGTATATATTAACATTTTGTGGGACCCCGGAGTTCCACAGAACACAATTTGAAAAACATCGGGTTAACCTGTTCCTCCTAGGAAGTCTGTGTGCCAACAGGGTGCTTTGGAGGACACCTCCTTACCTGGAGGCCTGACTTTCCTGGTAAGTGTCTCAGCATGAAGGTCAGCAGGTAGGAGAGAGGCAGGGACAGCTACTCGGCTTGTCCTGCATCTTATGCTGTCAGCAGTCACACTGTCATCTGGGCAGGGCTGCAGATGCCACATCCACACTCTGACACCTCACGTTCAAACGTCAGAGCATAGCAGCAGGTTTTATTTGCTGAGAGGAAATCCCTGTTCTTCTAAGACAGCCACACCACTACCTTCCAGCTAGCCTGTCTTTCTAAAAGCCTCAGGGTGCATGGGACTCAAGACTCTTTCTCTCAGGGTTCCTTTGTGAGTAAAAGCTAGGGAAATAGTCCTCTTCTGTACAAACAGGCCACTTCCCCTTGGCAGGAACCCACTGCGGGTGCCCTGACTTCTAATCCTGTGGTCCTCTCCTCATCAGATGAAGAAGCTGGCTCGGCGGCAGCAGCAACAGCAGCAAGACCAGCAGAATACCCAGAGGCTGAGTTCTGGTAAGCTGTGGGCCTTCTGGCTGTGGGGAGATTTGGTTTGGAAGATGCTCCATGGGCTTCTCCCCTGCTGGGCGGCTGCAGGGCTGCATGTGGAGCGTGATCAGCCTTCTTTGTTCCCCAGCTCAGACAAACGGTGGCAGCGGCACTGGGATGGAAGGGATGATGAACCCCTACACAGCTCTGCCCACCCCGCAGCAGCTCCTGGCCATCGAGCAGAGTGTCTACAGCTCAGATCCCTTCCGGCAGGGCCTCACCCCACCCCAGATGCCTGGAGACCACATGCACCCCTATGGTAAGAGGGACTCTCACACCTGCTCCTGTGGGCCTCTCATTGACTCCAAACACACCTGTGCTGTGTGTTCTAGATACTTACTGATGCTTCCAAGCAGAACCAGCACCCTCCCCCACCCATCCTGCCGAAACCACCTACAGCAAAAGACCTGTCTGTACATATTGATGAGGGATGTTTTTACTTATTCTCCTTGTCAAAGCCCCTCATTGCTAGTTTCAATAGGAAGTTGTGCTTTCACTGTAAACCTGTTTGTTATGGTTGAATTCCCAAGTCTTTCACTGCAGGTCAGGTTCTACTCTGATATGTTCATAGGCCATCTCAAAGTGACGAGGGCAGAAGGTCTCAATTAAGCAAAGTTTGACACAGAGAAAGAACATATGTAAAAGCAGAGAAAGAAAATTTCCTGATTGGGCTATCCTACTATGAAACTAGCAGATGCCTGAATGGGATTCCTAAAATAAAAACTGACTTGTGAGTGAAAATGTCCACTCTCCACCCCCCACCCCCCCAGCTGGGGTTAATTTAAATGCAAGTGCACAGTAGCGGCCTGCCCATGTGCCTGGCTTGCTGACGGACAACAGTGGGGCCTGGGCACACCCGTGGGGTGGATGAGCCCTGGCGTGGAGAATGGAAGTCCAGTCTCTGGGCCAAATATAGGCATTACTTTGTGATACAGAGAAGATAAGTGGCCTCTGTAATATATCCATCTGTGTACTGTGTAAGCGGCGATGAATAGCCCTGATGGCTAAAAATTAAATTTTATTCAGCAACCCTTCAAAGCATTAGTCCAGAGACATAAGTCTCATCTCACAGAGTCTGTCCAACAACATTTTTTGGCTTTTGTTTTTAAAAATTCTGCTTGTTACCAAGGTTCCTGGACTCTTCCTACTGGATACACATAGCAAGCACTGATTAAGGCCTGGTCCTTGGTGGGCCTCGTTCATTCCTCCATACAGAAGCAGGCCACACACACGGATGTACAGTCATGCTTTGCCTTAGCGATGTGGACCCACTGGGAGACATGCTTCCTGAGGCAGTTTTGTTGTGGTGTGGACATCATGGAGTGCGTTTGCACACGCCAACGTGGCTGGGCGGCAGGGTGCAACCTACTGGGAGGGTCTCGTATCTGTGCTCGTTGGGGTTGGTCCCCTTAGTTTCTTACCTCTGTACTCGTTTTCACCCACGGCTAGGCAAAAATAGGGCAGCTGGCTTTGTTTTTTTTTTTTTTTTTGCAAATTCTTAAATTTTCACAGTCCCAGAGGTCTTATTCCATGAAGGACCCCTATGGCGAACCCTTTAGTTTTGTGAATAATGAAAGCCACGCGGAGGCAAGTTTTAGAAACTGCAGTCCTCTCCTGCCCTCTTCCTTGAAGTGGAGTCTCCGGCGTGCACCTCGCAGCTCCAGCTGCTGTGGTTCTGGCTGTTGGCTGCTCCATGAGGGTGTGCCCGCTCCCTGCCTGAGGCACGCGTGCCATCCCAGGAGCCACCGTGCCCAGCAGAGCCTGTGTTGGTTTTTGACCATCCCGCCTTCACGGGTCATTTTGCAGCGGGTCCCATAGGTGCCCCGCGGTCTCTCCCATCTGCGGTGCTGGGTCTGCCCATCCCCACGCTCTGTCAAGAGGTTCTGACATTTGTTTATGCTGTTCCCCACTGAGCGCTTCCTGGGATCCCGCTTAACACTGTTACCACTTGTTGCACTTTGAACGTGAGCCCTACAAAGAGACTGGAAGTCTTTGGTGGGAAGGGTTAGGTTTCCTCCTACTTTTCTATGCAGAGTCTGCATATATAACCCCTGCTTCCTGCTCCAGCACCCACTGGAAGACGCTTCCTGGGGGCATGCCCGGGACACACCTGTCTCAGCTGAATTTCTAGGCTCGAGTGATACTTCTTTCAGACCCTCATGCCAATGTTTTGTCTCCATTTCAGGTGGCGAGCCCCTTTTTCATGACCTGGATAGTGATGACACCTCCCTCAGTAACCTGGGCGACTGTTTCCTAGCAACCTCGGAAGCCGGGCCCCTGCAGTCCAGAGTGGGAAACCCCATTGACCACCTGTACTCAATGCAGAATTCTTACTTCACCTCTTGAGCCCTCCCCAGGCACTCTGCAGCTCAGCTCCCATCTGGAGTCACCATATTATGGGAGGGGTTGGCTGGCTATAGGATGGGGAGGCCAGGGAAGAGGTGGGTTAGGGAGGGAGTTTTGTCGGGGATGCTGTTGTATAATGATACGGTGTAGCTCGGCATTTCCAAAGACTGAATACATATGGATTGCATAGTTTAATGTTTCTGATAAAAGTCTTAGCGTTAGGTATGAAGATGTGTTTATCATTAAGGACAGGGACTTTTAATATAGACATTCTCATGCAAGCTAGATGCCTAGAGACTCCTAACAACTTCCCACCCTTTTGGGGAAGCTCTTTTCAAGAGGTGCATATGCCTACCCATCCATACACCCATAGACAGACAGACAGACAGATAGATGTGCGTGTGAGTGTGTAACCTTTCATACTTTATCATCAAAGTTTATTCCTAATTGTAACAGACACCAACTGTACAGCAAAAGTAACTTTATTTTCAGTGTGAACTATATTTAAGGAAATGCTTGATGCACTTAAGTTATAAAATGAGATAATTTACTTTTATAAACTTTATTTTTAGTTTGAAGAGATTTGTCGGCAGGGCAGGGAGGGCTGATCCACCTGGCCCCGTAGCTTTGAGTGCGTGAGTTAATTGTTTTCCAAGAGCGTCACTGAGGTCTGGAGAGCGACTCTATGTGGCTGACAGTGTTCGCTCCTGGATTCACGCTCTCTCTGGATCTGAATCACTGGGGCTTGGTGGGACAAATAATCCCTGGTCATGTGCTTTGAGAACACCAAGACTAGACACTCCGACTTTCTTTTATAGTCTTACATGTGGTGGTTGGGCAGCTCTAGGAAAGCTAATTCTGCTGGTGAACTTCAGCCTCTGCAAGTGTAGGGTGGGGCTGATAGTATGTACCTACCTCACTGAGAGGCTAGAAAGGCCTAATGCACTCCCAGGACACATGAGCAGGGCTGAGATGAATATCTGATCCTTGTTTAGAATGCAGCCAGCTCTGTCACTTGGCAAAAAAGGATCCCAGGAGCTATAGGGCAAGAGAGTTCCCGCACCTTGAGCCCTGAGGGCAACTCTGATTCCTGCCCTGGTCCTTTCTGGAAAGCCTGGGCTGCAGATACCAGCTCCAGGCAGCTCGGGGTACGTGCTGGAGTCTCTCATGGGGGAAGAGGCTGTGGCTGAGAGGGTGGAGAAGGACACTGCAGTGTTTTGAACCAGGGGATGGCAAGCTGCAGTCTGCAGGCCTGTGTCTTATGGCCTGCCAGCTAAAAGTGATTTTTACATTTTTAAAGGGATGTGAAAAAGCAAAGAACAAGAATATGCAACAGACTGTATGGACTGTATCTGGCCTGGAAAGCCTGGAATACTCACTGTCTGTGCTGTCTGGCTCTTTGCAGGAAATGTTTGCTGGCCCATGTTCTGGGGGGAGGAGGTGTTGTTAAGCAGCCTCTTGTTCCAGGAGACTGAGGGCTCCAGCAGAAACCCAGGGCTGAACCTTCCGGCTGGCTTCTCTGACCCTAAGCACAGAAGACCCCGCTGCCATTGTGCACAGGGACACTTCCGCACCCTGTCCTCTACTCATGGTGCTAGGGTGGGCTCCTTCTGTGCTGGGAGGCCTCCTGGGACTCCAGTGAACTGATGGGGAAGACAGAGGGTCAACTTGGACTCCTAAGAGGGGCCGGCCAGGCTTGCTCTCCCCTCTAGGGACATGGATCATCAGAGCCTTGGACACAGCAACTAGTTCCTGTCACTGCGGTGGAATCTATGTTGTGTGGGTTTTGTGCTCTTGTTCATAACTTAAGCAGACCACTGGGAAACCCAGCAGCCTGGGGATTTTACAGGTGGCGTGGGGCTCTGCAAGCTCTTGCCGTAAAGACCAGCTGGAGAATGTAGCAAATACTGTGTGAAAATGACTAGAGATCCTTATTCCACTCCTCAATGGCATACCAAGATGAAATTAAAAACCTCTTATGAATAAGCTGTTGTTTATTTTTTTTAAAGATTTATTTATTTATGCATACAAGCCAGAGGTGTGGAGGGTGAGAGAATCCACCAGAGACAGAGCAGGGAGCAGAACAGGCAGATCAATGGAAGTACACTGCTGAGGGGAGCAGCGGACACAGCAGGAGAGNTCTGCTGTGCCATGTGGGTCCCGCCCCCGGCCGGCAGCAGGGATCGAACTCGTGCTGCAGTGGCTGCGGTCTGCTTCATAGTGCGTTGCTTAACCCACTGCGCCACCAGGGAGGTCCCAAGCTGTTGTTTATTAAGGGCTTGGGGTGGTAGGTGGGGACGTGGGGTGTTTTGTCCCTAGGGTTCAAACTTATGGCAAAACTTTCAGTGAAGGGAAGTGTGACAGCAGCAGAGCATAAGGAGAAAGGGGCCTTCTATGTAGATTACCTGACCCCATCTTCAGCCCTGGGGCATTCCATCTGCATCCTCATACAAGGCTGACCAGTTTACCATACACAGCAGGGAGATGTTTCTAGGAAGTCAGAGCAGTCCAGAGGCAGGAGGAGGCATCCTCATGTGGGGCTGGAGGCAGATGCCCAGCCAGCGTGGGGAAGTCCCTCCCCTGACAGATTTTTCAAAGCTCACACTAAAGGGTGATTATTCTGACTGCAGAGGGGAGTAAGGGGACATTGAGACCCCAAGACACCCAAAACACAATATTGTCATTTGTATGCTCTCTCACCCACCTGTAATTGTTCAGATCCTTCCCCACTTCTGGCTCATGCATCCCCTCTTAGAAGCTGGCCCTGCCTCTTCCTGAAGGCCTCCAGGGAGAGAGATTGTCTTATGAGACCACGGTGGTAGGAGGAGCCCTTCAAGGGAAGCCTGAACTTCTGTGGGGCAAGCCCAGACTCCATCTCTGGTCTCCAGAGGGAGATGAAGACACAGACCTCTGCCCCTCAGACTGCCTAGGGACCACACTTCTCCCTGAGCAGCAGCCTAGCCTTGGCCTTCTCCAAGAAGCCTGCAGAGTTGGCATGGGTGCCTTTGTGGAATCCCTGGCAGTTGCTACCTACTGCAACAAAGAAACCCATTAATTTCTTGACAGCTCAGACACATAAGAATTTCTATTTTTGCTCACAAAGAAGACCAGCGAGGGCATTCTGGTTAGCAGGCCACCTCTCTTTCATGCACGATCAAGGCTTTGCTCTTGACCTCTAAGGTTTCCCTGGGGATGGGCTGAATCCCATCTTTTTTCCTGTTCCAGCTTATAGTGATCATGGCTAGATCCAAATCCCAGCGCCTCCCTCTTCCTCCAGGGTGTTAGCCTCGCTGAGCTGAGCCTCTGAGCATTCATGCAGTGCAGGTGTGATGTTTGCCGTGCCCACAGTGGGTCACAGAGATGAGTGAGCTCACACATGCAGCCTGCGAGGGCACATGGCAAGGGCCCGGGAGTGTTAGCTGCCTTGCCAGGGCCACGCCTGCTCTTGGCAGTTTGATGGCTGATGAAACGCTGATGGGAATCCCAGATGATGTTTAAGGAAAAAGACCCCACACTGGTTCACCTGAGATTGAGAACCTCCTAGTCATGTTTCACCACCCCTTCTGCAAATCTCAGTGTGGGTCAGATGCAGCCGGAGTCGAATTGCCAGGGACTGTTGGTTTTTAAAGGCTTGCAGGTAAAATTCCCATGCGAAGGCACTTTAAGAGTCCGACCCTAGGGAGAAGCAGTCGGGCTCCAGGAGGCTTCTCCAGCCATCTGTTGTCAACTTCGGGTAAGATGTTGACCGGATTCATAGATGGAGTATTTTTGGAATGAGAGGGTTTTGACTTGATCTAACAATAATCAAAAATGGGAAACAAGTGGAGTTGGTCAATTCCGAACTCAAGACAAAATAAATTTTTAACTGTACTGCAAGTGAAATCAAACTGTTTTCTCTCCCACCCCCATGTACACATATATTCACTCAGTCAAACCTGGGATACAAACAGACATGATAGATAAAAGAAAAGAAACAAAAGCTTACTACTGTTTGGGGGAAAAAAGTACATCTAAATGCTGGAAAACAATAAACAAAAAAAAAAAACTACTTTGTGTCAGAACTGAATCCAAATGAATGCCCTTGTTTTCCTGAATGCCTTTGTTTGCCATGTTGTAATGTTATGCTCGGTGATAAAAAGGGGATGGAAGGTGGGGGTTATTGGGGTTTTGGTGGTGGGCATAGTGTGATTACATACATTTGTAGAGTTGTGAACCTCTACCCCTAAAACATATACAGTGTTGTAAACAATGTTACCTCAATAAACACAATTTTAAAAAGGGCAGGGGACAGCTATCTTCAGGGCTGAAAAATACCTTGAAATGTTTCTGCTAAAAACATAAACCCCTCTGCATGGATGGTGGTGACATTGGCAATTCCCAGGCCTTGAAGTTGATACCATGTTTGAAGCTCCCTACAAGTGTAATCTTGAGCAAAACTCTGAGCCCCCATTTCTTCATCTATAAAATGGGCTGAGAGCACCTGACTTAGAAGCCGGTGGTAGTTAGCATCAAAGGAAACAATTAGGGTGGGATTTTGTAGAACAGAAAGGACTATCCAAATAGAAGAGCTGATTTTTTTTAAAAAAGATTTATTTATTTATTTATGCATACAAGAACTGGGATACAGACCAGAGGTGCTGAGGGTGAGAGGAGTCACCAGAGACAGAGTGGGGAACAGAACAGGCAGATCTAATAAACGGCAGTATCTGAAGAGCCACAAGGAGAAAACTTACATCCAGGAGAGTGTAGAATATAAGGATCAGGCCTCCCCAGTGGCGCAGCAGGTTGAGCTCCATGCTGTGAAGCATCCGCAGCACAGCAGCGTGAGTTTGATTCCTGGCCAGGGAGGGGACCCACATGGCACAGCAGACCTCTCCTGTCTTGCCCGCTGCTCCCCTCAGCAGTGTATTTCGGTCAGTCTGCCTGTTCTGCTCCCCACTCTGTCTCTGGTGAATCCTTTCACCTCCCACAACTCTGGCCTGTACCCCAGCTCTTGTGTGCATAATTAAATTTAAAAAAAAAAAGAATGTAAGGATCTGTGGCCTAGTCAGGAAGGTCGGAGAAGTTTTCTCAAGTGGTGTTTCTCATTTCTGTGAGGTCTTGTTCTCATTGCCATGGGTGGAATGAATCTGATAGATTAATGCTCTTCAAGGTGTTCACGGATAAGGTCTAAAGTTGCTTCTATCTCATCAAACATCTCACAGGCAAATAGATGTTCTATGAGACAGAAGCAACTGTAGGAGATGGAAGAGTTACTTGGAGAGTAACTTATATAGCAGGAGGTCTCCAGTGTCTAGGGGCGGGCCATTGTCCTCAATCAGCACATGTTTATTAAGCCCTGTGGTAGCCTTGGCTGTTTTCTGCCCCTCCAGTCCCCATTCACTCTACTGATAATATCACCCTGATTTCCTTTGGGGATTTGACCTTCCTCCACAGTGTGTAAGTCAAGGTGACTTGGGCTGCTATAACCACTGAGCAGGGACACATAACCGAAGTGAAGCTGTAGGGTCAGAGAACTATCAGGTCTTTCCACCTCCCCGCCACTGGTATAATGATGGACACCTGCGGTGCTGCACGCATCCCTAGGTGGGCATGCGCAAGTGGGGGCACCTGGGTCTGGACACGGGCTTCTGTGGGCGGCGTCAGGAGGACGCCAGCAGCGAGAGTACCAACGCGAGCAGCAAGACCAACAAGCAGCAGCAGCAGCAGTAGCAAAGCAGCCGAGAGGGTGAGATGTGCCGGGAGCTGGGAGGCCTGCCAGCCTCCCGGCCCCCATGCCTGCCATGTACCTGGCCACCTCTGACAATAAAAAGTATAAAAGCCACTGAAGGCTCCAAGACTCCTTCCTTTACTCCCTGTCTGCTAGAACCATCCCGAACCTGCCCCTGAGCCACCTTCCCTGCCGCTATAGAAGCCAACAACCCTCCCCTCTATGGGAGTGACATAAAGCTGGAAAATTGTTGGGAGCTTTCTCATTTCTGAAGGTGGATCTCATGGGATGGCTGAATGGTTCCTGTTGCCTGTTCCTTGAGGGGCCCTGATCCCCACCTCTTGCCAAGGCTGGTCTCCAGACGTCCTCTGACTCTGAGCACTGGGCTCTGCTATTCCAACAAAGACCTCCCCCCTCCCTAAAGTTAGCCTGAATTGGTTTTGGTTGCCTGCCATCAGAAAACCCCAACAAAAACTCTATACCTACCTTTTTTTATGGGGTTTTGCACTGCACAAAGGTGTGTGTGTTAAGTCTTACTATAAACCTAGAGAATAGGTGATACTGCCTTCATTTTATAGATGAGAAATCCGTATATCGGAGAAATGAAGCCCAAGCTTCCAGAGCCAGCTAGGATGAGAACTGAGTTCTGATTAATTTCTCCTGGTTCTGTCTTTGGCTTGTTTCCTCATCCTAGCTTTTAAGTGACGAAGTACACAGAAGTCTCAGGAGCACACACACACCCAGTCCCTGTGTGAGGTACAAACAAATGTTGTTTGTTCTGCCTGCAAGGAGTTTATGATCTAGCTGAAAAAAGGAAACCGAGCATACATGCCTGCATATGGTCCGCGCATAAATGCCCACAGGTGCCAAGCAGAGATTGCTGATGTAGATCATGTGTGTCGGCACTCAGACGAGCGTGGTGGTGGAGAAAAGAGAAGGGAAAAAGAGGGGGCTTGAACCGAGTCTTCAAAGGTAGGTAGAATTCAGAAACGTAGAATAGAGGGAGGGCATTTTAAACAAAAGGAACGAAGTAAGGAGGCAAGCATGTTCAAGTCCGTAGAGGCCATTCTGGCTGGAGTAGAAGATTTACTAATGGTGAATTTGAGGCACTGAGGTGGATGGTGAAAGTATTGATGACAGGAGCATGTTCCCAGTTTCCCTCTCTTCATCACTTTCTTCTTCCTGACTGGAATGCTGATGTAATGGCTGGAGCCAGGGCAGCTAAATGAGGTCATGCGAAGACCTTGTAAATAGAGGCCATATATGGTGAAACAAAAAGGTGGAAGGAATTTGGAATTCCTGAGGACTTCTTGGAGCCAAGCTACATCCTAGCCCTGAACTATCTATGCTCTAAGTAGATAAATGTGAGAGACAAATAAACTTCTTTCTTTTTTTAAGTTACTCTTGTTTTGTGTTCCTTTGACTCACAGCCAGATCTAATGCTAACTGATACGCAAAGTCAAACACAATTAGGAGGAAGCCTAAGCCCATATTGTTTCCCTTATACCACCTAGAGGCTAAAAGGTCCAGGTGGGCTTTTAGGTAATGGGCATCAGCTGGGCCCGGGAAAATGTGGGTGGAGTGAGGATTCTAGAACATGACTTTAGAATATTGAGATGATCTGGAAAATACAGACTTTAGAGCTGGGTCTGATTGCCCCTTTAAAAAAAAAAAGAGGTCATGGTGAATTGTTTCATTGTCCATATCATCTCAACAAACTTCTCTACATCCCTATCCATATCTGGGCATTTATACCCTCCTCTGCTGTGTCAGCCAGCCGGACTCTGCAGTGACCAACAGTGGGGCGTTGGAAGCATGGAGGTTATGGATACACTTTTCACTTTTCGGTTAGATATTGACCATGGAGACACTGACTGCTTTGAGAGATGTGGCCTCACTTCCTTCTGTTCTCACTACATCGAGTTGGGGAGACCAGTGTGGAGAACACAAGCTTGAGCTCAAACCTGCTGGGGTATCATTCGATCTCTTACAGCCTCTGTGAAATCGCCGTTTCCTTAGCAGTGCATGGGGATGAAGATGCCTGCTTGCAAGTCTGGTCCAAAATTATTGGATTGTAACCCCAAGTATCAAGTGAGTATTATGCATCCCTTCTGACGAATGAGAAATGCTTGAACAAATAAATAAATGGGGGAGAAGAGATAAATCTCCTGTGTGAAGAATTCTAAGAGTTTATTTGCATATTCCACTTTTAAGTAGGAGAGCTTAACTCCTGGGCTGCAGTGGGTGCCTTTCCTCCAGAGAGGACAGGATGAAAAGGAAGGAAAAAGTAGCTTCGTGGTGAGGAAACCAGACAGGCACTTGGTCAGTGAGTGACTGAAGTGAACAGACACACATCAGGCTGGCAGTAGATTATTCACTTTATACTCCCCCCTCCACACACACACACACAAAATCTCTCATGCTTCAGGCTTGGGCTTGGGTGTCTGTAAGGTAAATGAGAGGTTGTCAGGTTTTCCTGTCATCCCACCATTAGTGTCGATGATGGATACCTGTGCACCTGCACGGATGCCTAATGGCGGGCACCCCCCCAAGTAGGGTGTGGGCATGCGCAAGTGGGTGCACCTGGGCTGAGACGCGGGGCGTATAGGGCTGGTGTCAAGAGGATGTCAGCAGGAGAGTAAGCAGAGGGAAAGGCAGAAGAAGCAGCAGTAGTAACAGAGACACGAGATGCTAGAGAGCCCCGAGAGTGAAGATGTGCCGGGGGCTACGAGGCCTGCCAGCCTCCTGGCCCCCTGCCCCCTGCCTGCCATGTTCCCGGTCGCCTCTGATACAATGGTGCGATAAAAGCCACCAAGGGCTCCAGGACTCCTCCGTGACCCGTCTTTCGAAATCATTGAGGGCCTGCTCCCTGCCTTGCTGGCACCACAGTATCTCTCCCTCCAGCCTCCAGGAGGTCTGCTGGCCCCTCTTTCCGTGTCTGGGCTCTGTACCTCCCCTGGGCCTGGGCGCACCCTGCACCGTGCCAGGGGCTGCTAGGTGGGAGACCCCCTGTTTGTCCTGTTCGTGTTTGTCCCCATGGCTCCTGGCGGGTGTCAGGACCCCACAGGAGCAAATTCCAGTGTGTGAGGCTTGGCCTGCCTTTATTGTGCTGTGGCCTTGTCCTTGGCTCCTTCAGAAGCTAAAGCCAGATGCCCCGTGGCCTTGGTTATAAACCAAGCCCAGAAATAGGCTGCTGTTCTCAGCGGGCAGGGCGAGGAGTCTGCCACGGCTTGGGCAGGTGCGCTCTGCACTTCGTTCCTGGCGTGGCCGTGTGGACTCTGTAGGGTCAGAACAACCAGGTCTTTCCACCCTCCCACCACTTGATGATGGACACCTGCGGGGCTGCGAGCATTCCAGGGTGGGCAGGTGCAAGTGGGCACACCTGAGTTGGACACAGGCTTAAATGGGAGGCGCCATGAGGACACCAAGACCATCAGGACTGACCAATGCAAGCAGCAGCAGTAGAAAGCAGCCGAGAGGGTGAGATGCACTGGGGGCTGGGAGGCCTGCCAGCCTCCCGGCCCCCGGCCCCCATGCCTGCCATGTACCTGGCCACCTCTACTAATAAAAGCATGAAAAGCCACCAAGAGCTCCAAGACTCTCCTTCCTTGACCCGTCTGCCCAGAACCATCCTGAACCTGCCCAGTATGCTGCCTTCCTGCTGCTAAACCTGCCAGCCTCCCGGCCCCCCAGCACCCCTGCCTGCCATGCACCTGGTCACCTCTGACAATAAAATGCATAAAAGCCACTGAGGGCTCCGAGACTCCTTCCTTGACCCGTCTGCCCAGAACCATCCCGACCCTGCCCAGAGTGCCCCTTCCTGCCGCTACAGCTCCCTGTGCTCAGCACAGCAGGGATGATGCCAGGGCCTGCAGCTCGGGAGGGGCAGACAGTAAGGACGCTGCGCAGGTCGAGCCCTGGAGCATCGCAATCGTCCAGGAAAACGTGTCTCTCACGGTTATTATCTCTGTTATTATCCCTCGCTGCTGCTTTTGATGCCTCGGTGTGGGTGATGCCGACTCCTCCCCCTATGTCGCTCTACATCCCACATTTCTGGGGACGGTGGAGACAGCTGTCGACGCTGCCACCCACCTGCAGCCTGAGCCCCATGGATCCTAGAAGCCCCAGCCCTGTCCCAGTTCGCCACCTTTCAGGTCTGAAACATGTGCTGATGAGGGACAGGTGCTGGCTGGTACCCAGCGGCGACTCTGCCAAGGGGCTGGTCGCAGGCAGCCCGCCTGCAGACACGTGGGCACTGGAGGGCTGCCCAGCTCTGACAGGGATCTGCAGCAAGGGTGGGAAGGCTCCAGCCACATGGACGATTCTTCCTGTCCCTGTGTCCCCAGTGACCCGCCTGCTGGCTGTATCTGGACTTAGGTTGAGTGACATTCTCAACTGTCTAGCTTCCAGCCTGCGAACAGGGGTGTGGAGGGGAGGGGAGGGCCAGTGAGTGGCCCAAGCAAAAGCTTTTTCCTGAAGTGAAGAATAGGTTTGATTCCTGTCCACCCCTGGCCCCCAGTTCCCTGGGGCCCTCTCAATTTCATGACCTGGGTCCATTTATGACCTGGCTCCGCTCTCTGAGGTAAGCAGGTATCTTCACCCCATCATTCACACTCATTCAGCAATACATTGCCTGCCTGCTCCTGCGAGACAGGTGAGACTCAGTGTCAACACCCTTCTGTATCCTTATCTTTGATTGTGGAAGAAAGACTCTGCCATTCAAGGGGTTCAGATAGCAGCCAGCAGGGCAGGGAGGGGTTCACAGCCCTAGAGGTCTCCAGAGGCAAATGATCCAGAAATATGTTTACAAGGAGGTCTAAGACCTTGGGGCCAAAGCACTGGGGGAGAGGAGGACTAACATTTGCCTCTGGCTTGAACAGGACAGCACCGCTCTCCCTTTCGAGCACTGCTGCATCCTCACCTCTCCCCTCCTTGTGACGGGCCTATTCTGCATTAAACGCTGGGAATATTTCCCAGCGTTTAATTGACCTGCCTAAAATAAGAAAACTTGGGGCCTGGCCTCTGTCATAGGATTAAACTCCAGGGACTGCAGAATAGACTTTTAGGTCTCCAAGGTGCATTCACCTGCTAAGCACAAGACATCGTGGGTGCTGAGGATATGGGGAGAAAAGATCGTCTGTCTCAGGGCCTTTCCAGAGAACCCCTTGAAAATTCCATTTGGGAACCTTAGTTCTTCCTCCATCTGCAACTTTCTAAATGGAGAACTGTCTTCATTTAGTCACCTTTGTGTGAATTATTGGAGGTCAATAGGCTTCTAATTACACACAATCCCTTTAAATGACATCAATAATTTACTTTTCCAAAGGCTACTATTTCTCAAAACAGGAAAACTTTTCATTTCTAACAAGTAAGCAACGTAAGCACGCTCATATGAGCGTGATTGAAGCTTGCAATGAGGGGTCTTTGCTCAGGCCTATGCGGCTCATGCTACCTACTAATCATTTCGGAGAAGCTTCAATAAAAGCTGATTTCGAGCATACACACTAATTGGTGCCTGTTCATCTGGTTCACCTGCTGACCCTCACCTGTTCAAACCGTCGGCCAAAATGCCAGAAGTTGTTTGGCAACATTCATCCGTGGACTGACCAAATCGGATAGCAAATTTTTAAGTTGAATTGGTTGGTATTCATAGGTCCCAGATGACAGCTTGATGGTTTCAGTCAGTAAGAAACAACAGCAACAAAAAGGCAAACTGATTTATGTTCAGTTGGTAGGAAGCACCAAACCTGGGGCTGGCAAGTGGTACTGCTGTGCTTTGGTTTCTCACTTTCATTCATTAATTGGATGTCACTTTGGTCCACTGTAAAAAGACTCCGAGAGAGTCATTGGTGTTTTACCATATTCACAGTTCACTAAATATTTGCATGATCTTTCACCTTTCTATCTGCACACGCCAGGGCATCAAGTTTGGTGTCCCATGCTGACTGGGCTCAGAACACAGGCTTTGGAGTTGGTCCCTGCAGGCTCTGAATTCCAGGTCTGTCTTAGAGTGTCGCTGAGCCCTGTAGCCTGTGAAATGGACAATAAGAATACTGCGCCCACCTCAAAGCTACTGTGAATTTGAAGTGTAACCACCCAAAGCACTTGTCTGATATAGGGAACATTAGAAAACACTGCAGAATACTGCACCCACCTCAAAGCTATTGTGAATTTAAAGTGAAATCACCTAAAGCACTTGTCTGATATAGGGAACATTAAAAAACACCGCAAAACTTGTCATTAAACCTGAAATGTGGATCCTAAAGGAGTAAGGAAAATGAGTTCCATGAAAGTCAAAAGAAATTCAACAGGACTCATGACTGTGTGGATTTCCTGTCCCTGTCACTGGTGCTGTGATTATCTGCTTCCAATGGCATTAATGCCTCCGTTTACGCTCACAGCTCCAATCAACTCTAAATCAATGTTTCTGTGCCCACTAAAATAACAGGCCAATTCAGGTTAATCTAATAGATTTTGAAATGTTAATCTTCCAAACTATGGTAAGTGCACTGTAAGTTATCAAATAGGCCTGAGTTAGGAGAATTAGGAAATCTGAGGTCAGAACAGAACCGCTATGTGTAGCTCATCACAGGGGCATTTTCTAGCATCTTCTCATCTCTATAATGGGATCTTGGTAGGCAGAGTGGCCATTAAGATCTCAGCTGTTCTTATTTAGGCTAACATCCAGTTAGTCTCACCTGGGGGTCCCAAGCAAGCGGAGCGGAATCATTTAACAGAGGGACCACAGGAAATGGGTGGGCACAGGAGAGACCAGCTCGGAGGAGGGAGCCAGCTCTCAGGTAGGTGTCTGCTGGTTTGCTTCTTCATGCCGGTGTGGAATGAACTTATGGGGTGCATCTCAGACCATGCCTTTGGGGAGGCATGGAAGGGGGTGTTGACTCGCTGCTTCTGGTCTGCCTTTGGTCAGTCTTGCCCGTGGGCTAATAATTCCCACGTTTGGGTTGAATACCTTAGTGGGTTTCTGAGGTACCTCAAGGCAGTGTCAACAGCAAAGTCCAGAGGTGGGTGACAGTGGGGATGTTTTGAGCAGAGAGACTGTCAGTTATGCCCATTACCGCAATTAGGCCAGAGGATCTGAAGAGGTGCCAAATGGGTGTCCGACAGAGGGTATTAGGCACATACCACTAAGCGATTCTGTGGTGGCCGAGAGACCACATACCTGGGTGAAAAGGCTGAACTGCTTTCTCTACAGCTGGTTCTTTTGACATTGCGTTCTGAGAAGAGGTATGCAGTTAAATGCCAATTAATTTGTATTGCAGAGAACCCTTAAAGGTATTCAGGAATTTTGGTAGCTGGTCATTAAACTGTTAGCAGCTCGAATTAGGCCAAGGTGAGATAAATTTGTATTTTTCCACTCATGGATTTAGTCCTGAGTTGAAAGCAAAGTACTGAATGCAGTTCATGCCTCCCTTGGCCAGTAAGTGTGTGTGCTGTATGAGCTGGTTATGACCTGTCCAGTGCTGCTGATTTGGACTTGGCTTCAAGCTGGGTTCATATTAGCTCTCTTCTTTGATAGGGTCCTGCTCCCCACCTTCCCATTCCAGTATCCTGTGCCCTGGGCCTCTGGGTTGGGCTTGATGGACAGCTGTGCGCGCCCCTGCCCCCACCCCATCTGGTAGGTTGCTGGGATCCATCCAGCCCCCTCCCGCACGGAGCACTCTCTGCTCTCCTGACACCAGGCCGTGCCAGCATCTCATGATGGGGAATGATGTGCCCAGCATGCCCTCTGCTCCAGGTGCACACTCCCACCACCACACCACACATGACACCCCACTTCTGTGCCTCTCTACCAATGTGCTGGCCCCCTAGGAAGTGTTTTTCCCATACTCTCTGCCATGAGACAGGTAAAGACCCTGATTTTCCATGCTATAGTTCTGTTCTGACCCCATCACTCATCAATCCTTCCTTTTCATTGACTTCGAGCAATATTTATGTTGTTGTGGCCCTTTGTACTGTATCTGAGGGAGCCTCAATCCCGTGGGGCGCTGGTCGACCCGCTATCCCCTGTGAAAACAAAATCCTGGTAGGTAGTATTTGCCAGTTTCCATGAGGTCGGCTCCCACCCTGGCCTATTTCAAGCTGCCAACAGTTTAATGACAAGCTAGCAACATTCCTGAATACCTCTATGGTTCTCTGCAAAGGACAGTGCTGATTTATTCCTCTGATAGAGCTGACCACTGCCAATTAACCATTCTAGTAATCACACCTGGCAGACGATGCTGCAGGCATTTGACTGCTGGTCTAGTTCCTGCTCCGAGAGCAGAGCACAAAGGAAGCGCACAGGGTCTGGAGCCGGGCAGCGCGTGTTCACGGCCCGCGATGGCTCTTGCTGGGTGGATGATCTGGTTCAAGTTCCTTACTGCTCCATGCATCAGTCCTACCACACCGGACTTCAAGTTTAGCAGCTTCAAACTGTAAGAACGTATTAGTTCACAGTGCTATAGGTCAGAGGCCTGGACACAGGTGACAGGTGTCTCTGCTCGGGGTCTTAAGACTGAAACCAGGGCTGTTGGCTGCACTGTGTGCTCCCCTGGAGGCTTCATTACCCGTGCAGGGTATTGGCAGAAATCAGTTCACTGAGGCTGTGTGACTGACTGAGGGCCTTGCCTTCCTGCTGGCTGTTCACCAGGGTTCTCAGCTCCTAGATGCTTCTCACTGCCCATTAGTGAGTGGTCGTCTCCATCTTGGAAGCCAACAGGAGAGATTCTCCCTAATGCCAAATCTCTCTGAGGCTCTAAGAAGTGCACAATCTCTTTTAGGGTCTGACTTCTTTAAAACAGGATAATCTCCCTTACTTAAGGTCAACTGTTTCAGGACCTTGTTGTTTAGCTTTTACTTTAATCTGAAAGTAATTTTTTGGGTTTAATTTGAAAAGATATATGCAACACTATGTAAATTGCAACACTATTTACAACAGCCAAGAAATGGGAGAAACCTAAGTGTTCACTGATGGACAAAGAAGATGTGACACTCACAAGCACACACACATACACAAAATGAAACACTACTCAGTCATAAAAAGATGAAATTCTTGGTTCAGAAGGGATTATAAATGGAAACAAAGCAGAGAAAGACAAATACTGTGTGAATTCGTACAGTTTTGTCTTTCTCTGTCTCATATTTCACTTACTATAAGGTCCTCTGGGTCATCCATGTGGTCACAGATGATGGCATTTCCTTCTTCTCATGGCTGAATAATGTTTTATTATATATTATATGTAATATATATGCATATAACAAATGTATGCATATGTATGCTCTGTGTATATGTATATATTAGATATATCTAATGACTTCTTTATTCATTTATCCATTAATGGACACTGGCTTGTTTCCGTATTTGGTTAATGCTGCAGGAACACGGAGGCACAGATACTCCTGAGACTGTGATTTTGTTTCCTTTGGGCACATATCCAGAAGAGGGATCGCTGCTTCATGTGGTAGTTCTATTTTGAATTTTTTTTGATGAATATCCGATCTGTTACCCTTAAGTACTCTACCAGCGAACATTTCCATTAACAATTTATAAGGGTTTCCTTTTCTCCATACTCACTAACACTTTTGTCTTTTTGATAATACACTGGAAAAAAAAATAACAGATTGTTATTCTAATTGGTGTGAAGCAATCTCTTACTATGGTTTGGTTTTTTTTTTTTGCATGGAAGAAGTGAGGTGTGTGATGTTGAGAGGAAGGGCAGAGTGGGGAGCAGAAGAGGTAGATTTACTGAAATACACTGCTGAGGGGAGTAGCAGGGGAGACAGGAGAGGTCTGCTGCGCCATGTGTGTTAGTTCCCTGGCTGGGGTTCGAACTCACGCCATTTGGGTTATAGCCCTGAGACTTAAACCGTAGGCTGCCAAGGAAGGACCTTTTAAATTTTTTTATCTTTTTACTATGGTTTTGATTTAATTTACTTGGTGACATTAAGTATCTTTTCCTATATCTGTTGGCCATCACGTGTCTTCTGTGGAGAAGTGTCTATTTGGGTCCTTTTAACCGTTTTTAACCAGGTTATTTGTCTCCATGCTATTGAGTTATTTGAGTTCCTTCTGTATTGTGGCTATTGATCCCTTATCAGACGTATGGTTTGCAAATATTTTCTCCCATTCCATATGTTGTTCTTCACTCTGTTTCCTTTGCTGTGCAGAAGTTTTTTCTTTCTTTCTTTTTTTTAGTATAACAATTTTTGTCTACTTTTGCTTTTGTTTCCTGTGCTTTCAGGGTTATCAAAAAAAAATCATTACCCAAACCAACATTAAAAATCTTTTCTCCTATGTTTTCTCTTAATAGTTCTATGGTTTCAAGTTTTACATTTAGCCTTTTAATACTTTAATATATTTTGAGTTTGTTTTCATAGGTGGGATGATTTAATACACCAATTTCATTCTTCTGCATCTGACAAAAACTGTTTTCCCAGAATCATTTATTTATTTCAGACTTGATTTTCCTCTTGATTGCATTGTTGAAGAACAATTGATCATATACATTTGGGTTTACTTGGGCTCTTAACTCTTTGTTTTGGTCTACATGTCTGTTTTCATGTCAATACCATATACCAGACTATTTCAATATTATCACTATCTGATATTGGTTATAATCAGAAAGTGAGATGCCTCTGGCTTTCTCAAGATTGCTTAGGTTATTTGTAATCTTCTGTGAGTCCATATGAATTTTAGGATTTTTTTCTTTCTGTGAAAGGTATCACTGGAATTTGATAGGAGTTGCCTTGAATCTAGTAAGGATATTTAGAAATATTACTTCTTCCAATCCATGAACACTGGGCATCTTTCCACTTATTTATCGTTCCATTTATATTTAAATATTTCCATTATTTAAAATAATGAAAATAATATTTAATATAATGGCTTTTCACCTTCTTGGTTAAACTTATTCTTAAGTGTTTGTGTGTATGTGATGCTATTGTGAATGGGATTAGTAATTTTTTTTTTGGTTGGGTCGTCTGTTGTCAACATATAGAAAATTCAACAAGTTTTTGTATATTGATTTTTGTATCCTGCAGCTTACTGAATCTGTTTATTACTTTCTAATAGTTTCTTGGTGGGGTCTTTCAGGTTTTCTCTATATAAAATTGTTTTCTGCAAATGAGGACAATTTTATTCTTTTTCAATTTGGATACCTTAAATTTCTATACTATTTTGAATAAAAGTAGCAAGAGTGGGTATTTTTAGCTTGTTCCTGATCTTAGAGGAAAAATCAGTTTTCACTTTTGAGCATGATCTCAACTGGGATCTTGTCATATCTGTCTTCATTATGTTGAAGTGCATTCCTTCTAGAAATAATTTGTGGAGATTTGTTTTTTATCATGAACAAGTGTTAAATTTTGTTAAATGCTTTTTTACTCCTCTTTTTCCCTGATTAGTTGTAGTCCATAATCCATTCATCATCTCATATACTATTACCTTAATTCTTTATTTCACCTCCTGACTAATATATAAATTCTCTTGGGAAGGCCCTTTGTATTCTGTTCCCTGTTAGTCCCAATTCCTGGAATACAGCCTAGTACAAAATAGTTGTTCAATGAACACTTTCTCAATGGGGCAATGAAATGGGTTGAGAGAAGTTCACCTGGACTCTTCCCTTCACAATCTCTCAGAACCCTTATGACAAGAAAGTGTCACGGCTCCAAGGAGGTGTGGCAAGTTGCAGCACCCCATGGACAATCACTGACATAGCAAGAAGCGCTGCTCTGCAGAGCGTGGTTCTGGAGACATTCCATTTTCTCTTATCATTTTTCCATTGAGGAAACTGGAGCCCAGGAGCAGAGGTAACCCTTGCCCAGGGTTCCACCGTTCATTCTTTGGACTGGAACCTCAAACTGCTGGCATTCAGACAGCTGCTCTTTCAATTTCTCTCTTGCTGAGGCATCATTAACTTCATTTCTCTATCAGGTAATAGCTAATGTTTTAAATGATGATCTCGGTCCAAAAATCTTTTATCATGTGGAAGCATGAAACTTGATAGAATAGTTCCTAACTATTATATAAGGAAGCACATAGGATTCTTAAATGGACATATAGATCAAATCTCAGTATTAAAAAAAATGCTGTTAGTCATCTAAATTCCTTCCCCATAATGGAATTTAATTATGATTACACTCACCTGAGGCTGTATTTTCAGGAATTTAAAAGAACATATCAGACATCTGAGCTTAATGACACATTTAGAAATAAGGGAAAATGTAATGAATACAGGAAGGAAAAGAGGAAGCTCTCTCTCTTGTGCTCTCCCTCTGTTTTTCTATTTTTCTGTTTCTGTCTCTCTGTGTCTGTCTACCTCTGTTTTTCTGCCTGCCTGTCTTCCCCCCTCTCTGTCTGTCTCTCTGTCTGTCTCTCTCTCTGTCTCTCTCTCTCTCTGTCTCTCTCTCTGTCTGTCTTTGTCTCTCTCTCTCTCTCTCTCATCCACTCATGAATTATTTTACTCTTTCTGCCGACAGATTCCAGAACTCTTATGGCTCCTTTCTTGGGTGGTGAGAACTCTTCAGAGGATGGGGGTCAGGCAGCATGGTACAATGGAAAGAGATCATCACACTTGGGTTTCCTTCTTTACCACAAACCACCTATGAGCATCCATTTAAACTTGGTTTAAATGGTCATTGGGAAAAAGTTGTCTTACTGTTGTGGGTGGTTAGTGAGGACTGAGGAATGCTTTCCTACCCTGTTGCAGTGGTCAATTTAGGTGCTAAGCCAAATCTGAAGGACAGTAACCATCAAACTTTAGAGGACACAGTCACCTGCAGAGCTTGGCAAACTTTGGAATCTAGACCACATCCCCAGAGATCCCGATTCAGGAGCTGTGGAATGGGAGTCCAGAAACAGTTGTCTCAGCATCCCCTCTTAGTCTGATGCAGCTAGACTGAACGGCACTTAGAAAGCATTATTCCAAAGTTGCAGGATTTCTATCCAACTTTGGAAAATTGATCAGAAAAGACATCTGCATTTTAAAGCTCAGGCTGCCATGTTGCAACCTAGTTAATGCCACTTAGTTGAAAATACCTTTATAGAAGGAAGAATAAAACAAGGTAAAATGAAAAAAGAAAAAGAAAAGAAGGGCTCATGCAACAAAGAGATCAGTGATCTTCAGCCCCCATCATTAAGTCATACCCTTGGACTTACTGAGTGCCCTTGTTAGGTCCAGATGGAAATAGAGAAAAGAGAAAAGGAGAATGGCTTTGGTGCAACCCAGCCATACTGATGAGACTGTTGAATTTTCACAGCTCTCTAGTAGATTTGTATAGCTCATTTTTCAAAGGGGAAAAATAATCCAAGTGACTCACAGCTGCTAAATAATAGAAATTACATTTGATGGTAGAACTTTCAGAATTTAGAGCTTTTATGCTATTTGTAAAATATGACATTGCTGCTATACTAAAGCCTGCCCACAAGCCATACATATCTGAATGCTCTGCAGGTATGCAGCAGATGGAGTTGACATAAAAACAGAAGAAATTGACTAAAAGAAAGGAAATAATGGAGAGAGAGAGAAGTAGAAATGCAGATAAAAAATAAAGTTGAGTATCCGTGATGAAGGATTTTATGTGATTATTAATATTTAACATGGACACTACTTATGCAGGGATTAAAAGCACATCAACAAACTGAGGAGACAATAATAACTTTGGGGCTTGAAGTTCTCTTTAGAGTACTCCTAATTTCTATGATTCAGGTAGTAAAATTTTAAGGTCAAGTGTGGGTTATGTCAACTGATATCAAGTATAAATGACTAATACAGTTCAAAACACAAACTTTCAGGGATGTTTGTATTTTGACAGGAAAGGAAATACTATGCCAAAGGAATGCATGTCTAATCGTGGAATTTTAGAACACAATGGACAATTACGAATGGGTAAAGTGGCTTCTCCATTGTACCTAAAATCAATAAATAAATAGATGTCATGATATAAGGGCTACCTACTCTGCTTCTGCCTAATACAGAGGTGATAGGGGCATTATTCAAGCACAAGGTTAGTGCTTTTCCAGAAGCAAAGTTGGCTTGTGGGTTATATCCCTTACTCTAGAGATGTATGTCCAGGTTGAAAGAAGGCTGACCTTAGGCCATTGTCTTCTGATTACTGACCCATTTCTTTTCCCCATCTCCATTCCTGCTTTCCCACAGCTGGCAGGGTCCTGCTTCCTGTCCAGGGTTGCCTCAGGCTGGCCATGGAGTGAACACCACACCTCTCTAAGCCATCTGCAATTCTTTTATGTGGCCTAGCCACCAGGAAGTCCTCTCTTATTAGGGCAGCTGTCCCTGACCTGTACAAGTTTCTTTAATTTAGTCGAGCAAACCCTGCAAACCCTTTGAGGTCTGGGGTCAGTGACTCCAGCAAATGGTGCCCATGCTTCTCAAAGAGGTGCCTTTAGGAGCAAGGCTTTACCTTATAGGACATCTTATAGGACATTTGCCAGCCAACTGCCCAAATATCAACCCCAGAGGCTTCCCATCTTTTCCAAGCTTTTGCTGCTGCTTCTGAATGCCACAATGGGATGGGAGGCTCTTTCCACCCCTTTTTCACATATTCACTGACAAGTCGTCATAGAACACCTAGTAGTTGCCAGTTGCTGCTGTAAGTACTGAGTCTTTGAGTCTCCTGTGGACTAGTGTGGGAAGACAGATGAATGAATGAATGACTCCATGTGCTCTGTATGCTGAGCATGGAGACAGAGGAAGGTCAGGATGCTGTAGGAACCCAGAGAGCCAGGACCTACTTTATCCAGACTAGCGCTTGAGAGACGATGACCTAGAGAAAGTGTCAACAGAGCTGACTGCTATAGAGCTACCAGGCAAAAGAGGGATAAGAGTTTTCCAGATGCAGGTACTAGTGTGAGAAAGGGCCCAAAGGCCAGAGAAAGGTTGCATGATGGAACAATCCGTTGTGGTTCAACAGCAAAATGGAGAGGCTGTGTGTTGGATGTCTGAGAGAGAGATCAGGTGGGAGAAGTAAGCAGGGCCAAACCACAAAAGGGCTTGGTTAAAGTGTTGATGATAACCTCGAGGGAAATCCACACTCGGTGCAGGACTCACTCAATTCTTTGTCCCTTATGCCATCACTGAGTGCGTTGAAGATGCCTCCAAGGACATTTCCATCACCAGGCTCATCATGCACATGGGAGCTGTTTCTGATTTCTGGGGCTCTCTGAGTAGCTCCCATCCATACCTGACACCATTCTCTGATGAGCCTCATGTAGACATCTACTTTACAGATTTCTGAACTGAGAATCAGCAGGGCTAATAGACTTGTCTCAAACCACAGAGGTAGTACGTGGTAAAGGCAGGACATAAACACAGGTTCTTGGTGAATAATATAATAGGTGAATCATAAAAGGTGATCTGGAGACAGAGATACTGTGAAGCTGATGAAACTTAATCTTAGAACCCTTGGAGAGGTCCAGCAATGTGTTTATGTCTTCAAGAATTTATGTAAAATTTGCATAATGAAGATATTTCAATGGCAACCTTAGGACTTCGCCTCCACTCTGCCCTTCCCTCCATACACTCCCCCTTCGTTGAGTGGTGATGCAAGACCTGAGAGCAATTCTGAGATTTGACTAAGGGCAGTTTACAGTTATTTTGTAGCATAGAGCATTAAAGTTGATGCTTTTCTTTTAACAGTCGTTTTTTTCGTGTGTGCAGTTAATCTATTGCTAGTCAAGTTGGTACAGAAAAGGCTTTAGAATTTTTATTTTTTTATAGAATTATGATTCCCATCACCTAACCATCTCTAGTCATCAATGAAACACAGATGTGGGGCCAGAGGTCACGTTGTACCTGATAGAGAAGTGTGTAGATTATGAGAGAAAGAAGACCTGAAACATCTGAGGCCAGAAGCTTTCCAAGCTTCAAAGTTTGAGTGGAAGATTTGGTTTTTATCAATGACAAATCAAAATACATTTCTCTGGCCAAGAATATACTTGTAGTGGGATGTGTATAATTATGAAATACACCCACATACGTGCACTGTGGAATGTGCAGCCGTTGGTTGTATGGGTGTGTGTGTGTGTAACGGGAAGTATGTGAGCTAGAAGTGAGCGGAATTCCCAATTCCTGTAAGGACAACACTGTAGATGTACTACTAAATTGAGTAAATCTGTGTGTTTTCTTGTTTTGTGCAGGCCAAAATCAATAGTGACAAATTTTAATTAACTTTGTAAAAGAAAGACTAAGCTATTTAATTTTCCCTGCTAAAAATATTACAAATGTACTCAGATAAAGTATGTATGTGTGCTACAAAATATGTCGGTACACAAAATAATAGACAGCTCATACATAGGGAAATTGTAAAAATGTATTTTCCTGGATTTTGTAGTTTGTTGTGACTGCCTTCTTTTACAATTTTATAATTCATTATTTGTTTTTCCATTCTAAATATATATATTTTCCCATAAATTTCAATTATAATTTTGTGTACTTTCTTTTTAAAATGCCTTACCTTTTCCTAAACTGTATGAATTCACTCCCAGACAGTCTGATCTGCTTTGGCCACACATTTTTAAAAAATTTATATATATTTTACATTATTATTTTTGTACAGTGTGTATTTTCTCCTCTCAGGTATAGTCCCTATGAAATTCCCATCACCAATTCACCCATATTCAATCACCATAGTCCCTTGTGCTCTTCCCACCCATTTTGTTCCTTCTCCCTCCTTCTCCCCTGGTGAATGTCTCAGATTTATAGTTGTCTGTTGATTTTGATTTTAAATTTATTATAATTAATTTTTTTCCTTAGTTCCTTATTTGTTTCCTCTACATTCTTCCTATAAGTGAAATCATCTGATATTTTTCCTTTTCTTTCTGGCTTATTTCCCTGAGCATAATCCCTTCCAGCTCCATCCAGTTGCTGCGAATTACATGAGTTTATTTTTGATTGCTGTGTAATATTCCATTGTATATATATACTGCATCTTCTTGACACAGGCATCTATTTTGGGGCATTTGGGTTGTTTCCATAGCTTGTTTGGCCACACATATTGTGAAAACACTGGACTATTATGGTCTGGGGGAGCGGAAGAAGGTTTGGCTCAGGAGGTGCTATTCGTGCTGGTTTTGATGAAGGATGGAATCTTCCATTCAGTGTCCTAACTTGTTATGTGCCAGTGAGTTTTAGTCATGAAAACATTGTATAGAATCATAAGTGCACCGTCCACTAAGAAGGGGATTCTAAATAGCTGTAACAATCTAAGGAAACCAAAAGAAGACACTGGAAATTCATGTGTAATGCAAAAACTAAGGTCTTTCTAGAAAGCAGAATTAAAGCCAAATGCCTATAATTATTGTCAGTGGGAGGTTCAGTTTTGATTAAATGGGACATGGAAGTCCAAGATGCATCATATACCAAAGCCAAAGTCAAAGTGTTTACCTTCCTGATTACTGGTTCTCCCAGCACCCAACTCAAAACCCCCTGTTTTGTAGTCATCTCAGTTGGTATAGAATATATGCTCAATGTTGTTATAACTACTTATTATCTCTGTAACTCAGTTTTCCCACCTTCCTAATAGACTTAATAGGATGATTGTGAGAACAAACCCCGTGGCATGGGGAAGCCCTTGCATTAACCTGAATAGAGCAGGCAATGCATAAAGTGCCCTCCTTTCCAGAATAAGAAAGAACGTGTTCACTACTTACTGAAGCTGTTAGCTGGCCTCATTTGTCTCTCCGAAATGTACAGAGAGAGTTAGAGGATTTGTCTGCTTACCCAGCAAAATATCACCACCGATGATGTCCTTCACTGGCCTCTCTCCTTAGCCTAAATTTCCACCATGCAAAACATTTATTCAGCAAATATTAATTGAGGTCTGTGTTCCAGACTCTTCGCATTCTCACAGCTACTGAGGAGGTAGGCATCCTTTGGTTGAAAGAGGTCACATTGCTTATCAAATCACACAGCTGGTGAGAGTGCAGAGCTGGGCCTGAAGCAGGGCTGTCTGTATCCCTGAGCTTCTTGCCATGGGGCCTGAAGCAGGTCTGTCTGTATCCCTGAGCTCCTCGCCGTGGTGCTGCATGGCCTTCTGCCCACTCCAAGTCAACCTTTGCACCCTGGAGATGGCGTGTGCATCTTCAAGCCTTCCCCATCAGGCCTGACTTGAGGGGATGCATAGCCCATTTGCATGCCTCAAAACTCAATTTCCTACCCTGGAAATCTCAAGACTCAATTCTCCTGCAGAATTGAGGCCACCAAGACAGGAGAATGGAGAGTGGGAGAGGAGGCCCAACATATCATGGGGCAGGATTATGGGTGCTTAAGTGGTAGGTGTGGTGTGGTAACCCCCATCTGAAGAGGTATGAGCAGTGTGGTAAGCCAATGTTATTGCAATTTTTAAAAAAGTACATTTTTTGGAAAAAGACTAAATTCTCTTGCATGGCAGTTTTCTCCCCAGGCTTGGCCTTGCTTGTAAGACATGGGGAAGGTTGAGTGTAATTAAAAGGGTTATGATATTTAAATTTCTGACTTTTAATACACTTTCAGATTTATTTGCTAACTTTTTTCTCCTGATTTGTGCCAAATTCTACACGTTTAAGACCTTATGATGGGTAGCAGCTGCCTGATAGTGCTCTGGAGACCTGCCCTAGTAATTCTGAGTGGGGACGTGCGCTCCTTTGACCGTCAAACGTGCCACTTGTGTCTGTACCCGCTGTTTGCAGTCATTATGAAAACTGCTGCCGAGAAGGCGCTGTTATCTCCATTTTGCAGATGAGGAAACTGACACTCAGATGAGTCCAAAGCCAAATAGCGGTTTGCGGTGGGGCACAGATCTGTATCCAAGGTCATAGGGTTTCAAATGTGCAGTCTCTCCTGGAAGATGCCACTGCTCTTGCTCAAGCCCAGGCTTCTGGTCTGACCTGGCCCATCAAACTTCCAATCAGGTTTTATGCTTGGTTGGACCACATGCTTTGCTCTGCACGTGTGTTATGGACATTCAGTGTTCTGGTGGGTTCCAAAGACACACAAGTGAAGCCGCATCACTCTTTCCATCCAGTGTCACCTCCAGAGCTGCTTCACCTCCTGCAGAAGCTCATACAGAGTGTTGGCAATGGAAGTCAGGAAAGAAAATGCTCTGCTGACTGCAATGTTAATAAGGAATCAGCCTAAATACGATTTGTCCCTCACAAAGGCCACTCTGTCCTCAGTCGGCAGCGTGGGGTCCTGTTTCAGCCCTGGGTCCGGCCACCCTGGCTCGGCCACTGTCTTAGTGCAGGGAGCAGGCCGGGCCTGTCTGATAACATCACCAGGGCATAGAGGCGCTTTGTGCATATTCAGGGCTCCGGTTACCTGGAGCAGGCAGGATGGAGGCTCCTGTGCCGGAGGCCAGGAGGAGGCAATGACTAAGTGAAAACAAGCATGAAAAGGGAGTGTTTTGGAAACCCCAAAGGAAGCTTTCTTCCCCTGGTATCCCCAAGGTGCTTCCCAAGGAGGCTGCTGGATCTCTACCACCCAGTTCTGCAAAGAAAGAGAATTCGCACAAGACGTTTCCATCGCAAGCTGCCTTGGGTTGTACGTGTGTTCCTACCCACAGTTGGAAGGGTGCCCGTTTGCTAGTCCAGACGCTTCTCCCCAGTCTCTGGAGCCTTCTTGGTGTGACAAATCACAGGCAAACTGTCTTCCAAAGCAGGCTTGGGTTGCCTGGGACTTCTTCATCTGAAGCCAAAAACTCTGTGTTTGCCTTCAAGCACAAGTCAGATGGTGCCGAAGCTTCCACTTCAGAGAAATGTAGCCTAAGAAAGCTTTTCATAAATATTTTCACTCAGCCTAGAGCCTACTCCAAAGAGACTGTGTTGGATCAGTCGCGTGTCTGAGGAGAGCTACATCCTTCCTGGGAGCGGGTCGAACTTTCTAAGCCTGAGCCTGAGAGCTTCAGGGACACACACCAGCAGGACCACGAGGGGCAGCCTCTGGGCTTGGCTGTCATGGCCCTGAGCTCACGTGCTGTGGCCCCTGTCCACCCCCTCTGGGCACTGCTCCCTGGGAGGCCCACGTCTTCCTGTTCCCAGTAGGGTCCTGGTGAGACCTGCTGCCACAGTCGTGCCTCATTTTCTGGGTCTGCCCTTCACTCCTTCCTTCCTCTGTGTCCTTCTGCTCTCTTCGTCCTCCCCAGGAAACATGTAGGTGTCCCAAGTCCCAGGACTCCAAGGCCCAGGCTGGCAGCAGACACTAATAAACTTTCTACGGAGTGATTTAAGTCTTGAGAGACCGCAGAAACAAGGGACCATGGGCGCAGTTGATTGAAACAAAAATGTCATAATTCTAGAGGGTAGAAGTCCAAAGTTAGGGTGCTGGTGGGGGACTGACATTCTGAAGTTTCTGGAGTAGGATCTTTCTTGCCTCTTCCAACTTCTGGCTCCATGACCATCCTTGGTTTGTGGCCACATCACCTGTCACTCCACCTGTTTTTACAGGGGCTTCTCTTTCCCATGTGCTTTTTTCTCTCTGTCTCTTATAATTGGGGGCTTAGGACATAGATATACATAGGGGAGGGGTCATAGTTCAAACCCTAATGCTCTAATCTGTTATCAGCTGTGTTGTATTTGCATTTTAAAGACTAGAACCTCACTATTTTAATTTGAAAGAAGGAAACAAAGAATTTGGGATGTCCTGGTAGGCAGGTCTGCAGGGCATTTTGGAGCAGGCTTTTTGCAAATTTCATTTCTTAGTCACACCAGTGTTATTCTGGGAACTGTACTTTAGTGTTGCCTGAGGGTGAGCCCCTCACCCCAAACCAGAGGGGATAATTGGTGGGGAATTTATCGGCTGTTATTCTGGTTATTCTGTCGCTCTTTGCAAAGCCTGACTGGTGAAGCTATTCCCAGACCCATTTTCAGTGGGACTCTTGGAAAATCTTTGCCTCTAGCTTATAGGCTACATTCTAGTAGGTCCTGGAAGGAACAAGGAAGAAAAAGAGGAGTCCCTGTCTTCTAAGTTTATTTTTTTAAAGATTTATTTATTTATGCATACAAGCACTGGGGTACAGGCCAGAGGTGTGGGGGGGTGAGAGGATTCACCACAGAGAGCGGAGAGCAGAACAGGCAGATCAACAGAAGTACACTGCCGAGGGGAGCAGCGGGCACAGCAGGAGAGGTCTGCTGCGCCATGTGGAGCCCCTCCCTTGCTGGCAGCAGGGATCGAACTCGTGCTGCAGTGGCTGCGGTCTGCCTCATAGTGCGTTGCTTAACTCACTGCGCCACCAGGGAGGCCCATGTCTTCTAATTTTAAATGCTTAATTTTTCCACAACAGAGCTGGCTAGGCCTTTGCACATCCTAAATTTCTAAAGGAAACTAACTTTGGGGAAGTTCTTAGAAATGTGCTTGGAGTGGAGTTCATAAACTCAGGGATCCTGCACATTCTTCCTTGCTTCCTGGGATGTTCCCCCCAACCCGTCACCAAATATCCATGTGGCTCCAAAGTGACCTTGTATCAAGATGTGGTTCCCTCACTATCTCTATCCTCTTTTCTGACCCCGTTTCTTCCTTGCAGAACTCACCAGCCACAAGGGCACAGGGCTTTTTCTACAGTTAGTGACACTTGGTAGATACTTTTGAGCAACTAAACTATGGACAGGGGGTTCCTGGAACCATATATTGACATAGCCACTACCTTCATGTGGCCAGGCAAAGTGGGACTGTCTTCCCTATTTGATGGTAGAAGCAGGCAAAACGTGGACAAGTGAAATAATTGTTTGAGATCATAAAATTTGAGGAGATGAGGAAAGAGGGCATGAATCTTGTAATTTCTAGCTCATGGACTTTTGTTTCTTCTCCTACTCCCCGGCTGGCCCAACCCTCATGTCTAGGGAGGCTTCCAGGGTAGATGAGATTGGGAGAGGCAGCTACAAAGTTTCCCCTCTTTCCTCACCAAGCTGCCCGTGAACAGGTGCATTTTTCACTTTTTTTTTCATAATTTAAGAAACACTGTAAGAAACTGCTCCTTAGTTGGTTTCAGACATTTAAAAAAAAAAATCAAGAGGGCATATAGAAATAATGAGAGACTTGAATGAGTGCCCTAAACAAAAACTCGAAGGACTGATTCTCTTTATATGAGGGAAGGGACGCTGAGATGATGGAGCCACACAGGCGTGTGGAGAAGTATGTGACAGCCTGACTTAGGGAGGAGGTGGCCATGGCCCTGGTCAGACCCTCGGGTCTAGTTTCAGTCATAAAATATTAGTAATGCCCACTAAGTTCTCTGGATCTTGATTTCAATATGCTTAGGGTCTCTTAGCACTTCTTTCTTAGCCATCCTTTCTGGGATTCTAGATAGCTTCTTCAATGGCCTTAAACCAAAAAAAAAAAAAAAAGGAAGGGGAGAAATGCGCTAATATATGTTGATTATTTTTACAGTTAGCAAATACCTGCCAAGCTCAGGATGGTCCAGATTTGGGTTCAAGTGCCAACAGAGCCAAGGGCACAACTCTCCCATCAGGTGGGTTCAAGGGGGGATCTTGGATTTATTAACCTTATTAAGGACAAGAACATAAGTCCTCTTAGACTCACCTCCGCATCTGAAAAATAGGAATAACGATGTCTTCCTCCCTGGCTGAATGAGAAAACCAAATGAGATACGTAATAATAGTGCTATATGAACTCAGCATGATTTTCTCACTTAATCTTGTGAGTCATGCATTTTGTGTAGAACTTATGGTGGAATCGCTGGTAGAACCAGAAGGCAGGTCTAGCTCACCTAGGTCTGCATTCAAATCCCACTCCATGACCATTATGATGCAGCACCCCTACTAACATCCTTCCCCGTGAGGAACTGGCCATAAACATTCATGTTTGAGTGTTAAGAGTTTGAGAGGAGGGAGAAAGGGAAAAGGAAGTGAGAGGGAGGGAAATCAGGCGAGCACCATGTTCTAGAATCTCAGGGGCAAATCTCTGTAAAGGAGGAAAGGGGACCAACGTATTGACACTATTGAGTGATACGAAGACCAGGAACTGGCCATATGTATACAGTTCGAATGGATGCAGGGGGTCAAGGAAGTTGCAACACTTTTTAAAAAAAATTTTTTTTAATTTATATTTTTCCTTTTATTTATATGTATTTGACATCAATTGTGGTCTCCATTTCCCATACCATTTCACCAATGTACCATCACCTCAGTCCCTTTGCTCTTTCTGCCCTTGGAAGCTGCAAACACTTTGATTCTTCTTTTGTTTAATGAGTTTTAACTCCAGTCATTATTAATTGTAATATTCCTATTGTCCCAGATTTGGCCACTTCCAGCTGGCCCCTGCGTCCTTTTCACCAGTCCTTACAATTCTTAGGGCACTTATTTTTGATGGATATTACAAATCATTATCTTAAGTACTTCACTGAGTAGTCTTAGACAGATCTCTGTATCTTAGGTTATTTTTTAACTCTTTTTTCAGAATATATTTACTATTTTAATCTCCCATGCATACTTTTATTAGTATTGTCTACTTCATTCTCTCATGAGGATCTTTATCGTCTTTTCTCAAAGTTGAATTTGCTTAATTGTTTACCGCTGCTTATCATGCTTACTTAAAATATGTCAAGCAAAGTAGGAAAATAAAATTTTAAAACCTACCAGACTGAAATAACCCACTAATAATTTCTGGTGAAATACCCACCCAGACATTTGCTTCTCTTTGTATAACATACAAGTATGCTTTGTGTGATGTATGCACCCATAACTTTGCCTAAATGAGCTCATAATCATACTGAACAGATGTTTTATAATCTTCTTCTCCCACTCAGTAACATAGAACATGCATTTTAATGTACCTTATAACAGAAAAAAAAGTAGCTTTACAAAGCAGAAAGATAATGATAATAGTTTCCCCCTACGATGCCACATTTTCCTATCTTAGTTATACAATAAATCTTTCTTGAGCACCTACTTTGCGCCAGTCCCTCTCACACCCCTCAATTTTATATTGGCGAAAGTGTTTGGGTCAACATTATGTTCTTCACTGAAGTCAGGGTCTCTTGTCCTTGGAGAATGGAGCAGGACTCGATGTGGTCACACGACTTGCTTTGGCTAATAAAATGCAATCATTGATCATTTCCAGGCTGAGGCCTGGTGAGTGCAAGACTGCCCACCTTCTTTTCTCCTTGCCTTGGTAGTCTAGAAGCATGTACTGATGTGGAACTTGTGTCAGCCTAGCAAATGAACCAAGCCCCCTGCCAAGTCTGTTGGGTGAGAAGTAGACCTTGTAACTTACGTCAGTGGGATTCTGTGGTTGGTTAGTTTTGCTATACCCATTTTCCTATACTAACTGCTAGTGTTAAACGAACTATTTTTTAAATTGTGCTTACCGCATAAGAGATCATATCAGTGCCTTGTCAAAGATCAGATATATCATATTTACACTCTGTTACGGATCTATTGGACTAATGATCTAATGGGTGTGAATGACCAGTTATTCTAACCCAGAGCCTGGTGGGAAGGCAGGCCACAGGTTAGTGAGTTTATCAAAGCATGGTATGAGAATATCAATGTCAGAATCAGCTGGGGTGCTTAGCTTAAGATGCCAGTTTCTGGGACCCACAAGAAAGCGCATAGATCTGGGGTGTGTCTTTCCAGTAAATACTCCTCCAGGTGACCCTTACACTGAAGCCACTGGGGGCAGCAGTGGGTAAGGTGACAAATGTTGACTCAGAATATTTTGTACTATTAGGAAAACATTCAGCACTCAGTGCTGACTGTTTCCTACATATCACATTATGCTGGATTCCAGAAATATAGATAAAGTTCCTGCTGTCCAGAAACTGAGAGACTCTGGTGGGAGACATTTGTTTAGATGAATACTTTTAACCAAGTGTTGAGACTGAAGTTGCTGCAAGATGCAGCACAAACCCCAAAGCAGAGTGGTCGCTTGGGCACAAAAAGACACTGAGGTTATTTACTTCAAGGTGAACAGCATGGTTTGTTGTTGTCTCAGAGAATAGTTGTCACCAAATTTTGATGATTGTAGGTGCATCAAGTAGCAGGCAGATGCCATAGTTTTTGGGGAAAGCAACTTTCCCCAACAGGTGTGTTTTGAAAGTTGATAGCAGTAACAAGAGACTGATAAGATCTGGTAAGGAGGGAAGTCTGGGGTGGGTTTTGAAAAGATATTTCCCTGACTAAGGAGAAGCTGGGCAGATATTTTTATCTGTAAAATCAAAGCTATCATCTTCAAAGAACTATCCTTGGAGATGGCAAGGAACAGGAACACTTAGCTGTATGGCTGCAGTTTGATGGCAATAAATAGAAGAGTTGAATTCAGGTAATGGTTGGAGTTGGATTTCCACATCTTTGCCTCTGTGTCCTTTGCTTCTCCCTCCCTCCTATCGATTCCCCCACCCCCAGATAGTCTTGGTGTTCTCTAGAGGAGATATATATTCAACTTCTGCTAATGTTTTACAGAGAAGCTTCCAGCTAAAACCCTACTAGATCCTAAATCCAGGTAAGACTAGAAGGAAATGCCACTGATTGACCTACAGAGACCTGGGCCTGAGGACTGCACTGCAGCGGCCACAGTCTTTTGAGGGGGCCATTTATGGCCTGCAGGTTTCAGGATTTAAGTTTTCCCTTAGCTGGGAGCAGCATAGCACGTGCCCTTGAAACTGGCTTGAAGGAAAATCGGGAGATGTTTCCACTTGAAGTACTGTGGCTGGTACTTAAGTGTTTAGCTTTCTACCTTCCCTCTCTACAGCTAGACAGTCACATATTCTCTGGTAAGATGTTATAATCCGTGACAGATGATGGAATTAAATAGGTTCTCCAAGGTAAATTCATTCAGGACAAAAATGATTGGAAGCTGAGGCCCTAAAATCACATTAGCTGATGAAGTTTTGAGGGGACAGGAACAGTTAGCTTGACCAGAAGATGATGGGAATGAAGAAGAAGAAGTTATTGAAAGAATGGTTAATGGGAGAATAAGTAAACCTGTCCTGCAGAGCATCTAATAAATAGTGGATATTTGTCCTAGTTTTTTTTTTCAGTCCCTTTGTGTTATGGAAAATGCAGGAAAGTGGACATAGCTCAATGTAAGGATGAATTTTCTGATAATTATAGCTGTTTGAGTAAGGTATGGGCTGTCTTAGATGAAAGCACCGTAAATGTATTTTTTATTTCCTTGCCGCTCATGTAGCATGGTCTCAATACCAGATGTATTAAGAGTTGAGGTTACAAGAGAAATAATCAGTAGCTCTCACACATGTTCAGAAACCAATGGAAGAAACAGACATGAATGTAAACAGGCAGACTCCAATGCAGCTTGCTGTCATGGAGCAAGGGAACAGTGCCGAGGAGGGGGTCACAAACGGGAGTAACTGATCTGCTTGGGTGAGTTGAGAGCAGCTTTACTGAGAAGGTGACATTTGATCGAGGTCTTGAAGGATGAATAGGAGTCTACTATTCAGCAGTGTGGAGTTCCTTATCACTGGACGTGTTCAGACATAGGTTGAATGGAAGCTGTCAAAAGTGCTGCAGAGGGATGGCTGGGGAGGTGGGAGACTGGGCAGGGTGACCTCTAAGGGCCTTCCAAACCCAAGATTTTATAAAAGAGCCACGGTAGTGGGGCATTATTGTGTCAGCATATATGTTACCATCCATCATCACACTATTCCCAATTCTCTGCCTATGGGGTTAGTAGGGAGCTGCTGTCAACCCGAGGAGGGTTTATGCTGGGATCAGGAGGGAGAGAATTTATCTTTTATTCCCCTAAGGGTACGAATCTCTTTACTGAGTACATATCTCTCTGCATGCTTGTCTTCTGAGTATACCAAACAGAAGGTAAATGGATTTGAGGCACAAACATGGAGAGGTAGGGATGGATGAGAAAGCTTTGCTCCTCCGCACACGTAGCAGAGTTGGGGGGGGATCCCTTATGTCCAGGTAGATTCATATTACTCCCTGCTGAAGCTCCCCCTTGGCTGCAGCCCTGCTTGCTTGAGCTGGGGCTGCCATCTGCGCTCTGCCTGGCACCCAGCTTAACTGCGCCCTCCTGCCAGGGAAGCCATGGAGACAAAGGAGAAATACCTCGGGAGAAAGTGCGTCCAGTTTCGCTAAGCCCTTGCAGCTGAGTTTCTGGGCTGGAGAATACTAGAATTGTTCGCATTCTTGACTCTGCTCAGGTGAGCCCAGGTGCACTCAGGTGGAGCCACCATCCTTTTTCTTCACCTGTGGGGCTGACGGGCCCCACTGACAGGTAGGAGACAGACCTGCTATTGTCGCCCGCATGGGGTGGTATATCAAATACATCTTAAGAAGGGCTTGGGGCTTGAGGCACAGGGGTCTCCTAAATTTATGGGGGGGGACTGAACGAAGCTAAAAAATGTAGTTTTCTTCTGGGGTGGAGTAGGGGAAGGACATTTGGGCAACTGAGTCTACCACTTTCTGGTGACTTCTCATGATCAGTCAAATGTAAAAATAAATCACTTTCCTTGCAGTTTCTAAAATACAAACCTTGGCTTTCACACTCGTTAAACTCTGGAACTAGTTAACACGTCAAGTTTCTTCTGGGATGTCTGTCAAGAAGGATTAGCAGCGGGTTGATGGATGTGGGTTCAGACTGCAGTGAACTTGTAATATCCACTCAGCTCAAGAGAGCTGGCTCTGTCCCCTGCTGACCCCTACAGGCTCTCAGAGTCAGCGGGAGTTGCAACCCGATCTGATGGGCTGTATGGGGTGCACAGACTGAGCCTTCTCTGCAAAGCAGTCATGGTCTCAACTTTAATGATCACGAGAAAACACACATGCTTATGCTTCCTTTGCCCAGTGAGACACAAGAAGCATAAACCCAACTCTAATGCGATTGGTTATTTATAGGAAATGGTAGAAATAGAGCACAAGGAATTGGAGGGGGTTAACACTTCTTTGAGAATAGCTATTTGTGCAATTAAAGCTTAATGTTTTCCTACTCAAAAAAGTAAAATTAATAAAGCTAGGAAGAGGATGTAAAATGGGATAAATATGGGAATCAACAGAACTATTTACGTCTCATATGAAAAAGCACGATCACACTCCAAGGAGGAAATAAAATGAATCCAAAGTAACTTTTGACCGCTGTACTTTTACTCTATACTCTCATTCTAAAATAAAAAAGATCCATAAGCAAATATGCCAGCAAATTCCTGCTGGCATGAATGAACAATTTTGAAATGACTCTGTGGATGTTTGAGGATTAGACTGCTACACACTTCCTCTGAGTTTGATTTTTGTTTTTTAGACTTATCGTATAAATGATACTCTGCAGTAATTGTCTTCCTTGCCTAGCTTATCTTGCTTAGAGTAAGGCCCTCAAATGTCTCTCCATGTTGTCACAAATGGCGGGATTTCCTCTTTCTCATGGATAAATAATATTCCACTGTACGCATGGACCACATTTTCTGTACCATTCACCTGTAGTGGGTACTAAGGTTGTTTCCCTGTCTTGACAATTGTGAACACTGTTTCAGAGGATGTGGGAAGGCAGAAATCTTGATATCATGTTTTTGTTTCTTTTGGATATATACCTAGAAGTGGGAATGCTGCATCATATGGTAGCTCTATATTTACATTTTAAGGACTTTCCCTACCTACAAATCTATCTATGCATCAATCAATACTGGAGGAGCTTGTAAAGTGATAGAAGTTTGTTGAGAGGGCCTGGACACAGTGATACCCCAGCAGCAATGAGCATTCTGAGACCCATATCTTGACTTCTAAAAATTGTTCCCACTGAAAGGAAACAAGGCCACGTAGAGACATAGAGGGAACTAGTCACAGGATGGGACCAGTTTATTATGCCAGAAAGTATGTCCTTATAAAAAAAAAGTGATGGTAGTATGGTGAAATGAACAGGATCCAGTTTAAATGGGATCCTAATCCTAAATCTAGGGCCCTGAAACATCAATAAAACGAATGATAGTAATGAATTAGAACCTGTTGAATGAAATAAGAACCCTGATGTTACTGGCATAACCAAATAAGTAAGTAAGTAAGTAAATTAGAGAGAAGTGACAGTGCCACCTTTGAATAAGAGCCTGACTATAAGTAAATGTACAAGAAAAGGTGGAGCTGAGTCACCACTGGCAACCATTAGAGCAATATTGCATTCAGCCAAGAAGCTAAAGTGAGTGGGTATGTGTTCTATGAGGAATAGGATACACGCATCCATTTAAAGTATCTTCCTACAAATATTAATCCCAAAGGGAAAAACAATAGTGTCATATTGGAGAAACCCAGAGAAATCATCTTGTCCCTGTGACCAGAGTCGGTTTTAGTGTTATAGACACAGACAGTTATGCTCTTGTGACTGAGAAGAACATAACTTGTCTTCTGGTTCTTTCTGTGTATAACCTGAACACAATCCCAAAGAAACACCCAGCAAACTTGAAATATAGAATGCTTATTTTGCAAGAACTGACCTATGCTCAGAAATAGGCAAATCACAAAGGAAAAGATGGGCTAAAGAGCTGCTGCAGATGAAGGGAGACTGAAAAATCAGGGCAACAATTGCAATGCAGCATCCTGGATTGAATCTTGGAGTGGGGAAAAAAACTGCAAAGGATAATATTGGAGACAGTTGAAAAAATTGGAAGATGGACTGTGGCTGCATGACAGTGTGAGGTCACAGTTAAATTTGTTGATTTAGATCATTGTACTGAGATGACATTAGAGAGTGTTCTGATTCTTGGGTATTCAGGGATAAAGGGGCTTGATATCTTGATGTCTACAATGAGAGTGAGAAGGAGAGAGGAAAAAGAGGTGAGAAGAGAGGGGAAGGGAGGAGAGGGAGGCAGAGAATAAAACAACTGAGGGCTGATTGTTACCAACTGATCTGCCTAATGCATTGATGTAAAGGTCATGTGGGTTTCTTTGTACTTGCTCCTAAGTTTTCTATCATTTGTACATCACATAAAAAACATACAAGATAAAAGAAAACAACTTAATCGTGATGATGGTTATTCTTGACTCAACTTGCTCTGTTTGGGAGTGAATTCAATATCGGTGATATTAAAAGAACTTCTTCTTGTATCCTGTTCCAATAGTATTTCACATTCACTATTGGATTCTGACAAACAGTCTTGGAAATGAGTAAAGCAAGCCATGTTTTACCCCAATTTTACAGGAAACCCTCAGTTATATACTGTAACCTGTTTCTCAATGTCATAAATGGAAAAAAATCTAAGTCAGGACTTGGACACAGGTGCTGTTCCCACTGCAGTAAGATCACACCTTTGACCCCTGCTGTGCTCTGCTCCTGCCAGGCAGCGAGGACACAGATGTACTGATGTGCGCTTCTCACAGGGCTTCCAGGAAGTATGAGCAATTGCTTGTTTGCTTGAGAAAAGAGGGTGGCTAGAAGGCAGGCGAAGTTTGCATCCATCTCCAGATTCTTTCTACCAGTCAATCCAGACCCAAACCCCTGGATCCTTGTCCACTGTGATGCCAGGAAGGACTGCTGAGTGACAGGAATCATTCTCGTTTTGATACTAGGCAGATGCTCTTTTAAAAATGATACTGTGAGCTTCTGAAATGCTTTCTGCATCCCAGAGATGTTTGGAGATGGATTATACCACATCTGTGAGTGAACTTTGAGTTTCTTGGAAGACATTATTAACCAACACTCTTTTGAAAATCTTTTCCAGAATTGCCAGGTGGCTACAGAATGAACTGTAGACCTACTGGTCTAGGCCACTATCACATCTTAATCACCAGGTTGTCTTTTCTTACTTCTCCCTTCCTGTGGATGTCTAAGGATTCGGGATTTCTGACCCTGGGCCCACAGCATTTTCCACTAGGAATGTCTGAGCTACTCTTCAGGGCCCAGTGCAAAGCAAGAAATCAGAATGGGGTTCAGAGAAATGCACCCTGCAATTCTACCATGAGGAAGGTACAGTGGCGTGTGAACAGATTTATGTGTGCCAGACCTAATTATGTGTGTGAGGATATTTTAAAGTAAGTTCCTTGTCATTCTAGTGTCCCAGAAACCTGACATTGTTACGTGGAAGAGCAAATCAGTCAACCATGCTTGCTGGGAAAAACCAGCTAGACATAAGCTATTCAAAGTCAAGTCTTTGTAGAATATGCTGGCACATCATTGGAAATTAGTGAAAAGGTATTGACTAAATGCAGATGAATGAAATCCTGAGTTAAAGTTAAGTGGAGTTCTTTGTTGTAGGGTGGGTCAGATGCCCCCAAAGCAGACGTGAAATCTTCTGTGGGAGTTTATGGAGGAAGTGCTCCCCAAGAAGACAATAAAGGAGGGATGGCTGGAAATAGGATACAAAAGGACAGGGAGTAATTTCCCATGAAGTCTCGGGTCATCTCAACTCCAGGAAGCTTTGGGGTGTCAATTACTTGGCAGAAACTGTCCCATCTCAAAGCCATGGGTGAGGATTCCAAACTCCCACCCCAGGTATAAGCCACTAGGGGGATATAAACGCTGCACTTTGGGTTCTCAGGCCACTCGCCCACTAGTTCTCTGAAGGAAGGTGAGGGACACAGCCGCTGGGGATGAGCACACAGATCTTTGAGGGTCTGGGCTGACAATTCCGCTCCATGTTGACCCTTAGAGTCTTCACTAAACTGATATATATTGTAAATGGTGAGAGGAAAAACTGCACACTCTATGTTTTCTGAATTTATTTGACTGCTGAGCCCATTTATTTTTTTAGTGCCTCCCACTCCTGTTTTCTGTGAAACATCCCCTGGGAAATGCTGCCTGCATTTTGCTCTCTTGCAAATCTAAGGGGTGAAAGGAGATGTAAGATCAAGATTCTCTAAATAAGTAGGGATTGGCTTTTAATTCTCTGATTTCCAAGTACATTCCAACTGATTAACCTGCAAGTGGCTGATTTTCTGTAATATTTTTGCAAGAAGGAGATATTTAAGTGGGCTGAGGGATAAGTGGGGTGGGGAAGGTGGTCCTTTGGAATTTGAATGACATTTTGTTCTTGGGCTTCAGAACCCTAAAGAACACACATACCAAATATAAAATTTTTATACATCCATACTTATGAGACAGTACATAAAAAATACTTAGCTGAAGACAGTCTAATAGTTATTTTTCCTTTGTAACACCTCCAGCATCCCTTTCCAAAGGCCAGTATCTGACTGCGTTTTCTGGAGAGTTGAGAATTAGGAGATAATGTGCCAATTTTGATAAATCAATCTCAAGTTGGAGAGAGTAGGAAGGGAAAGAGGAAGGATAGAGAGGGAGGGAGGAAAATCCACATTTACGTGCCGGGGTCAAAACAACCAACTCTGTAAGGGCGGTTCCATTTACACCCGTCCCGAGGGGCTTCAGAGAACAGCTCTTCCAGATTGGAAACCCACAAGTTTATATTTTTAAGCCCAAACACTTCCAAATTCAGAAAAGGAGGGAAACAATCTCAGTTCCCCCCTGTGCCCAATGGCGAGGCAGTGGTGAGTTCCTCTGAAGGTGATTCTGCAGGTCGAAAAGTGACAGATTGTGCTTCATATTCAGGTTTGCAAACAAAGCAGTGCCAGAGCCAAACTAGGACCCTGGTCAACTTTCTGAGACAACAGTCCTGTGAGATGATTCACGTGAAAACTCCAACAAGAAAATAGCCATACTCACCCTGGCTAAGGTCCCAGAAGGGATGATGATTTTCAAATGTTTTCCTGTGTTTTGGTGTCGTTCCTAGCCTGGAAGTGGATCATTTGCTCACTGGAGGCCAGCTGCCTCAAGCAGAGGGTGAGCTCGTCGAACTGCATGGGAAGCCTAGGACGTGGGTCTGCCGTGGGATGCACTGGTGGAGTGTGGGGAGGGGGTCTCGTCCTCTGGACTTGAGCTTTCACTGTGCATGTCTGTCCCTGTCCCCATCACTGTGCTTGATGTGTGTGTATGATTTTCAGGATGTGTGTATTTTCTCTCACTGACATAAAACATACTTGACTACTTTAGTGAAGCGTTCTTCAATTTTGGGCAGAGACCCAACATGACTAAGAAGGAAAATTTCCCCAAACTATGACCAATTTCACAAGTGAGGGAGCATTCATGTGGAACCTATCCTATGGGTGTTTGCTTCCATACACTTCTGCTACTATGAGTTCAGCTCTGGAAACTAAAAATCTGTTCCAATCCTTGTGCTCTGACTGGGGTCAGTGCTGTTTTCTGGGGTGTGTGGGTGCCCTCTGGTGGGCATTTAGTGGGAAATGTTGAGCGGAGGCTTCTCCACATCTGCTGTATTGTAGCTGGAGAAAAGATGTATAATGGAGCACAGCAAAGGTCTATGGACAGCAGTGCCAAGAGGATGGAGAGCTAATTCCTCTTCCATCTAGACGTGCACCCATCGTAGGGTCAATCACCATGCATTGTCTAAATAAGTGCTGTCCAATAGCACTTTCCACAGAGATGGACACACTCTCCATCCCTCAATGGTAGCCATTACCTCAGAGCATTTGAAATTGTTGCATGTGAGACAGAGGAGAGGATTTATTTCTTATTGGGATGAAATTAAGATTACATCAATTATTGATCGTACAATTCAGTGGAGCTTAGTACATTCACATTGCAGTGTAACCACCATCTCTATCTACTTCTAAAATATTTTTATCACCCCAAAAGAAGATCTAGTTCCCACTTAGCAGTGGTTTTCCATTCCTAGTCTCCTTTTAGCTCCTGGAAACCACCAGTCTGCCTTGAAACACTAGGGATGATCTAGTCTGTGTCTTCCATGTAAAGGGAATAACGTAAAACAAATTTCCCAAAATAGAATGTTCTTCTAAGAATTGCCCACAATCACCAGAAGCTGGCAAAAGACAAGAATCCTCTCATCAAGGCATAAGAGAGCACGGTCTTGTTGGCATTTGGACTTTGGACCTCAGGGCTGCAGAGTGTTGAAAGGAAAAAAAAATGTTTTATTGAAAGATAAAAACAAAGCAAAATGAAAATAGAACATTCCTATTTGGTAGCTTATTTTTTTTGAAACTGGAAACAATGCTACCATTAGTTAATATGGAAAGTTTTTGAGCATCCCCCCCACCCCACAAATAACCTTCCAAATCATATCAAATAGGGATGCTCTATTTTTGGAGAGCAGGTTTAACTGATTTATGACCTTATCTGACTAATTTCTTTCACTAAGCATATATTTTCAAGCTCCATGTATGTTTCAACATGTACCAACACTTCATTCCTGTTTATAGCTGAGTAATACTCTAGCAATGCATATATGAACTTTTGTTTATCCATTTGTATATCAGTAGACATCTGGGTTGCCCCAACTTTTGGTTATTGTAAAGAGTGCTTCTACAGATAGTCATGTACAAAGATCTGTTCAAATACCTGTTTTCAGTTTGTTGAAATGCATACCTGGGAGTGCAATTGATGGGTCATATGGTGATTCTGTGTTTAACTTTTTGAGAACATGCCAGACTGTTTTCCGAGAAATTGAAAATTTAATTTTATATAATTTTAAGTAATAATACTTCAATAATTTTAATCCCAACTTTGTAGCAATAGCTAACGACTTTATTGTACCTTTATTTATTCTGAGCAATAGAATAGGATGCCAAAGAATTGTTCTAGATAACATTTAAAAGTTACATTTCTTCGGGAACAAGAAATTCATAGGTATCTGTAATCTGACCCCTCCCCTACCATCCCATTATAGGGCAATAGATCTGGAATCCTAGAATATAAGAATTGAAAATGACCTTAGAGGATAATCATCCCAGTCCTGAAGTTTTATAGAGAAAGAAACTGAGGTCCAAAGAGATGATCTCTCTTGATAAATATTTAATGGGCACAGTTCAGAGCCAGGAGTGAGAAGATTCTGAGGCAGCATGTGGGCACTGGGTGGCGCCAGAGAACATGGGGTACTAGGAAAAAAGCAAGATGGATACAGTGAGACTCAGCCTGCTGTGTGTGTTGTCTACTGGCCATAGGGTAGGGGTGGAGCTGCTTCTCATCGGTGTAAGTTTAAATACAGATTTCGTTGTATCCGAATCCTGTGGGTCCTACCTTCAGGTATAACCTGATTCCAGCCAGTTCTCATGACCCGTCATCATCATCCTGACTCACACGGAAACTGATGCATAGCTTTCTACTTGAACCACCAACACTACCTCCCTTAACCTCTTCCCGTACTGTCCATTTACAGCTACTCTGATGTAGTCTCATCCCATTGAAATTCTGTGATCCCTACCATAGCTTATAAGACACGCAGTTGCTCCAAGTTCGCCTGTCAGTCCCACTCTCGTTTTCTGCTCCAGTATCAGCAGTCTCCTTGGCCTTCCTCAAACTTGTAGGTACATTTTCGCTTCTTCCCTCAGTCTAGGAGTCTCTTTTCAAAGACGCCTGAATGGTGCCTCCTGCCCTTCATTTAGATCTCTGTTCTGATGTCACCTCATCAGAGAGGACTTCCCTGATGCCTTCACCACTGTCACCCCTTTCTTCTCCTGCCCCAGTCACTGCTGCTCCCTATAGCTCTCATTACCTGACCTTATGTTGCAGGTATTGTGTTCTGTACAATTAGTCTTTGGGAACTTTTCCTCTTCTGTGTCCTGTCTCTAACAGTGACTGACACAAAGAACACACACACACACACACAAAGGAAGACGGCAGGAAGGAAGGAAAGAAGGAAGAAAGGACAGGACAATGATCTTAGCAAAGCAGCTAATGCTAGATCTCAGTTGTCTCATCTGAAAGCTGGATGAAGAAGCCTACCTGCCTCATGGAGTTGTTGGGTCTTGAAATGACTCTTCAGGTGCATGATCTGGTAGTTGCTCATTAAATATAATGTGTTACAACTTTTCCTTGGGATGCTGTGCCCTTGTCACCTATCCTCTGTGTTTTATCTCTATAGCAGTGGAAAATGTATTGACCCTCATCCCCTTCACTCCGTTCCTTCCCAGCTTGACCATTTCATGCTTCCCCATTCCTCATGACCCATGCCTCAACTCATGGATGTTCTACTCAGGGTCCATAATTCACCAATTTCTTGCCGCTTGGTATATCAATGCACAATGGTGACTGATTTCAATGTGAGTGCACACACACATACACATACACACACATACACACACTTCTCAACCTCTCAGTACCCTGTTAAAACCATTGAAACAATCATAATCTTAGAAGATGAGATAACATCAATTTTTTACATCTGGACTTTAGACAGTTAGAATGGAGCTAAGTGATCAGGTAGGCAGTGCCCAGGACCCCAAATACTTAAAAGTCACTGAGATATTACTAGGGGACCATGGTCTCTGTAGGTCAACATTTCCTAAGAATGGGGCTGATAGCCTGTCTTCTTGCCGCCCCATTTGCCCATGTTTTTCCTGTTGGCGTACAGGTTTTCTGGGGTATATACAAGGGGAGCTCCAGAATGCACACAACAGCCTTCCTGGAGCATCAACCTTCAGGTTAGCACTCATTTAACTCATTGTAGAGTTATCATGCATCATATTGTATGATTAAGTAGACAATAACCAATAATATCCTCCTAAGTGTTTAAGGTAAGGTAAATGTTAATCTTTAAGGAAAGTTCCTACTGATGAAGAGCTGGTTCAGTCCACGTTCTCAGGGCTCTTGTAATTTTCTTATTCTCCATCAGTTCAAGTTCTCACTCTCTTCTGTTCTTTGAATACTTCAAATGGAACAATCTGAGATGAATTATCTCAATAATGTGTGTCGCTGTGGAAATGTACATGCCTTTCACAATTACATTGTGAAAAAGAATAGTCTATTGACAATAACTTGTCTTATTAGAGTGACTTGTATGAAATAGTCTCGTCATTCTTAAACCAAGAAAGAAAGACAAGTTCCCACCTCCCAAGAGTAACATCAACTTAATCAGTCTAAAAAGTTGAAGAACTTTTTTTTTGGGGGGGGGTGGCTGGAGAGGAGCTTTATTTTCTAATAGTTAATACTGGAAAAATATATTTCACTAAACATATTTTTAGTGTTTTGAATTGGGTCTTGGGTATATTTAGCTTTTATGGTTCAAATAATGAATGCCTTATATTCTTTAGGGCCCTGTCAAGGTATTTTGGCATTTGTAGCCACCTTCACCCAATGACCACCCAAGGGTACATAGCCTCTCGGTAGGTAAGATGCTTGCATATGGAGAAAATATAGCTTAACTTGGTGGCAGTTACAGTAGCAAACTCTGTAGAAGTCCCACAGCATGTGCCTGGGCCAGTAATTACACTTAATAATAAGGTTGGTTCAGGGATTGTATAGTCAAAAAAATGAGTCTGAAGAGTTCAAAAATTCATCTCATGGCTGCCTCCCTGTTCTTCATTCCTGGATCAGCTTTCTCAAGTTACTCTCCTTTTGACCAGAGAAAATCATAATCACAGGGAAGGCACTTCAACCAAACATCTGCTGGGGAAACAAGTAGAGCTATTCACCTGCACAATCAAAGAAGCTCCTAAATTACATGGGGCATAGCGGTGACCTGGAGTCTACCTGTGGGAGCTGCCATACTGGGGGTCCTTCTGGCTAATGGGAAGAAACTGACTGATGAGGAAAATTGCCACATGACCCCCAAGTCACCTTAATTCAGAGTCCCAGGCCAGCCCAGTTCCTCTTGGTGGAATTACACTGTGAAGGGGGGAGGAGAGGGCATTAAGAGATTGAAGAATGACGCTTCTTGGAACCCAGCAATGACAAAGGAAAGTTGAAATCTCCTTCTGAACTGGCATCATTCCTTTGATCTTCTAGCTGTTGAAAGTTTTCTCTTCACAGAAATGATCTATTCAGATAGATTGCTTGCCAGGCACAGAGTTGCTTTAAAAAAACTTAGTCTTCCCACTACTCACAATCAGGGTGGTCCCAGACTAACTTTCCCAGTAGGATGTCTTTTCTTATGGGGCTCACCTTTTAAAACTTTTCACCCCATGGAAGCTATGCTCCTGTGCTCTGGAGAAAGGGTGACAGGACTTCCAGGCTGATAGATACGCCTTGCAATGTGTCCTCTGCACACAGTGAGCCCTGCTCCCTCCCTAAACCTTGGCAAGGCCCCTTGAGGAATTGTGAGATTGGGCCTGAAAGGAGCACTCCAACCTAAAAATAGGGGGACAGTGCAGACAAGGGAGCTTTTAGTGTCTCTCAAGCCACAGTAAAGAAATATCAGCTGTTCTGTCTCCCAATTTCTACTCTGATAGAAAGGCAGCCAGGCACATACACTGTGTGTTTGGGATGAATATGGGCATTTTCTCTCTTCTGGAAGAATGACTTTCTGCTGTTCCCTGATAACTGCAGTGATGGGCACCCCAACATGTTCATTCTAGGGCTGTCATGCACACACTAGGTGCTCTGCCAGCTTCTGTCACCCTCTCTAAATGGCCTTCAATCATCCCCCCCACAACCCCCACGCAATGCGACCTTCCCTCTCACTATCCCTCCCTTTTCTTAGTTATTCCTTCATTTGCTCATGGCCCATGGTTGGTGGGAGAGACAGAAGTGGGAGGCAGCCTTGGAGGATCACAGAAGGCAACAGTGAAGAATTTGCTGCCTTTGCCCAGGCTGTCTACCCATTTTCAAGTACCACCTCAAGGAGTTCACTTTGTGAGTGCCCCTGAGGAAAGCCCTTCCTCCTTTGCTGCCCACTGTCCTTGCTCAAACATCCATTGCAGTGTCTGCTGCTTTGTGCTACTATCTGATTTCATGGGGTTCCCTACTAGACAGTGGACACTTAAAGGGCAAGAATTAGCTCTACTGACTTCTGAATCTGCATCTGAACCCTGTTTTGGCCCTTAAGTGCAGATTTGATAAATGAATGTAATGCATGATATGCATGATTGATTTCCTATTATCTAGAAAGCCATGCCAGAATTCCTGAGAGCAGCCTTCAATGCTTTCTCAGCTGTCTCGACCTGGCTGTGTGGTTCAAACCCGCTGTTTCAGCCAATACCAGCTGTTTGTTGGTCTCACACTCCCACCTCTTATTTTTGTTTGTTTTTCTTGCAGTAGCCTCTAATTCTCTCCAGCTGCAGGATGTCTATTCATTTTTCACCCTCTCTAAGTTTCCAGCCTACTTCTTTGTGGAGCAGGTGCCCTCCTCTGCTGCCCTCCTGCCCTACCCTGGCTTGCTCACAGGACGCTTAATCATTTACAACTTGGAGCATCTCTTACAGCAGCTTTGAAATTGCCAGTCAAGGATAAACCACTTAGTAAGCGTGCCTTCCTGTCTCCCGGGAGCTCCCTGAAGACAGTGCTAACGTTACGTGTTTGGACGGTGGAAGCCACGTCCTAGGACCCCAGCACATGGCAGGAGCACAGGAGTTTGCCAATGCTGCTCCCGAATGAAGGGACAGAGGCAGACAGAGCAACCAGGTCACTGTGACCTGAGTGTGGGGCTTCCTCTTCTGTTTGACTACTGGGAGAGCTGAGAGGAGTCTTGAGTATGTGTGTGGTGCCCGAAGCAGAGAATAAGGCGTGAAGAGACTCTATTCTGTGAGCACCCATGTCAGACTCCAGTGGCCAACGGAATGAGAATTATTTTGTCTACTTCACTCCCTGTGCAGTGGCAATGGCCCTACTTCTTTCCCTCTGTCCTTCTATCTTCAATCACATTCCCTCACCCTCAGTCTCGTGGACTTCCAATCCACGCAGGACTATTCTAGTTTTGTCCTAAACAATTTTGTTAAAAAAACAAACTAACGACCATTTCTCTATCTAATTCCCTCCCCCAAACTGTACATTCCGTCAGCTCTTAATCTGACCAGGTATCTTTATCTCTTTTTGTAAAAATTGCTAACTTCGCTCGATGTGGAGGTTTAGTTGATCCCATTTGTTCTAGATGGAGTTGGGGTTGTGTGGAACTGTTTTTCTGCATTCTGTAATTCAGCTTTAAACTCTTAACAGTTAGTGTAGCTCCTGACCCTTGTGACTATTTAATTCAAATGAATCTCATTTATAATGATAGTCTTAGGATATAGGCCTTGGACCAGCCATGAGAAAATGAAGAAAACTAAACTAGGGACCCTGGGGAGGAATTTGGCGGGGGGTGAGGGGGACACACTTAAAAGGGGGTGACAGAGAAGTCAGCAGAGCACTTAGTGTATGCATGACAGCCATAGAATGTGGATATTGGTGTGCTCTTCTTGCTAACAAATGCAAGTTAGTTAGAACCGTCAGAAATGCAAATACTGATTCAGATACACAGGGGTGGAGCCAGCAGCCTGTGGTTGAACAAGCTGAATCACCTGGAGAGGTGATTCCAATGCAGCAAGTGTGAGAACCACTCATAAACCAGCCTCAGCAGCTCAACTTTTTCAGTAACTGGCTGTCCTCTAGTTAGGGATGCAAGCACTCAATCCAGGTTTGTACAAATCTCTCAGGCTAGAACAGGGCTCAGGTGCATTGTATGTAAATATGCAGGGGCAGGAGGCAGCTGAGGCTTGTTTTCAGTCTCTGATCTTCTATCAGTTGGAGAGAAGGCCGCCTGTCAATCACCACACATGCCCTGGGCTTTCTTTGCTGCCCTCGATTTGCACTTAGCCGCCCTGTTCCCAGCATCCAAAGGATAAGAGGAGTAATAAAGACGGTGCTTGATTTGAGCAAGCCTTTCTCTGGCCCCTGTGCTATGCATGGCATTCCCATAACCTAGCCAAGCTGCCCAAGCCCCTGTTCTGCTGAGATTCACCTGCGCTAGGTAGACAGTGAGGGATTGTTCCCAGCGAAACGCTGTGCAATCAACTGGAGATAACAGAGGCACAGGGGTCAGGCGAGCTGCCCGGAGCATCTTTCATCTTTGACTTATATTGGTAGGGTGTAAAGTGTGGCATTGGCCTGGCCTGCCCAGCGGTCAATGGCCGCCTTGTTCTGCCCCCCACTTATCTGCCATCACTCTGATGTCACAGGTTTCATTTGGGTAACTGACTTCAAAGGTGCTTTTCAAATTTTTTTAATTTTTCTATTTTAGGGATAATAGCCCAGCTTTTCAAAAGCATTTTGCTGTGCAATCAAATCAAATATTCTTAAATGGATGAGGCCAAGTTAACCCAGCCCAGGCACAGAGGCTCCCAAAAGGTTGCCAAGAGCTTGGTGCCAATAGCGACAGATGGACAAAGAGAAGCTGTGTGTGCTGCCCTCCTCAGCTGCATTCTTCTCACAAACACACTTGTGTGCTGAGATTTAAAAAACATGAAAAACACACCTCACCATGCCTTCCTCTCTGCACAAACAGACCCACTGGCACACTTCCCACCAGACTGCAATATAACCCTGGGATCAGCGGGCAATTGAGTCAAATAACTGAGTCACCATGTTATTCTGATGGATTGACTTCTAGTTCCATGGAAGAGTAAAGTGGTGGGTTGGTGAGCCTGTCTTATGGTCTCAGCTCTCCTTTGAGACCAGGTCTATAAATGGATCATGGAACCTTGCACAGTATAGTCTACTTCTTAGTTCTCTTCTATTGCCACTTTAATGGCTGCATGCTCCATTATGGGTGCCCGGACACATGGGGGCTGAGCTGACTTGTAGGTGGGCTGAATAAGCAGACACAAGCTTGAGTCTTTACATGGGGCTAGGGTGACATACTTCCAGTGAGTGATCATGGAAATCAGGTCTTGGCTTTTATTATCTTCTACACATTTTATTATCTCCTAGACACATGGATTTCCAGGCATTATCTCATTTAATTCCTATGCTATTCCCATGTGGCAGCTTCTACTGTTTACCACATTGTAAGGATGGGGAAATTCAGGCCCAAAAGCTGGGACTTAACATCATGTCTCTTTCCTCTCAGAGCAGAGACTTGGGGGAGGCTCTTGGCCACAGTCTTGATGCTCCTCAGTGTCCTATAGGAGGGGTGTCTGGGTAAAGGAACAAACAGGGACGACAGATAGAAGGGGACTATGGGGAATATTTTTCTCTTAGATTCAGAGAAAATAATTCTACAATAATAAGGTATGCGGGGAGTCATCACCTCTAGGTTTCAGCTCCCCGCCCCCAGAGTTTGTCTTCCTTCTGGGGCTGAGGGTCTCCTCCCCATGGGATGCAAGGAGGCTCCTCTGCTGTTCTAGGTTATAAGGAGATATTGGGACAAGGTTATTTCTAAAGAGCTAGGATCAAACTGGACTCTACAAGCTCCAAATTTTAGGCATTTGACAATTCACAGCACCCAAGGCTGTAGGACAGCGTTAAATACATGCTTACACTTTAGAAATCTGATTTCAGGAAGTTGAGGAAAAAGCAAAGAAGAATTCCACAGATGAGGAGCAAGGGAAGAGGGCTCATCTGCACAGAAAGTTTCAAAACACTTTCAAAATAAAAGAGGAAAAGGATGTTTAGAAAAAAAAAAGAGTGGTCCTTGGGGAATGTGACTGCAAGTTCAGATGTAGAGAGGCCTGGGACAGGTGTCTCAAACAATGGCTGGTGGAAGGGCCTGGCTTTGACCTCTGGGGGGAAATTTGCAAGTAAACTAAAAGACATCAACTGTCAAAAGACAGATATTTAAAATTTTAGATTTTGAAAACAAGAAAAATCAGCAATGAAGTTTTTCCTCTGCTGAACTTGATGTTGCAGTGATTAACGGACCACAAAGAAAATAGCACTCCCAATATTGTCTTCCAGCCTTTTTTGAGAAGGAGTGTATGACTGTGAAGGTGGACATCAGCACTGATGGGAAAGGATTTGAGCCTTGGAGAAGTGGGATGAGATAAAGGAGAAAGATGTTCTTTATGCTTCTAAGTCTGGGGCAGTGGGGAGAACTTCCTGATGAGCTGCACAGACTTGCAGTGATTTTTCAGGAATCCTGAAAGCACTGGTCTTTGGACAGCTGGTTTATGGACCCTTGGAAGTGGAAGCAATGAGCTCTTGAATCGAGCATAGAAGTATAAAAAAGTAATGGGGCCAAAATAAACCCATCTTCTTTCTCCTTAGGGACATAGTACAGGTAGTTAATAAAATACTTGACAAACTCATAGGGTTTGAAGCTAAGCATGATGACTAATAGTCTGAGCGAGAGAAATGGAACCCCAAAGTATTAATGGATTGGACGAATAAAGCAATGTTCACCAGATTAAAAGAACATCAAATCAATCAACTGTGTAGATCAGGGTAAAAGTGATTTGTTAGGCATAACCTGAAAAATACTCAAGGCTGTTAGGTGATCGTAAACTTGACAGAAACTTGGTCAAAAAGTTCACTCAAACCTGATCAACATGAATGCAAATAAGTGTTCAGAATTAGAAAAAAGGAAACCAACATAGTTTAATGCCTGTCTTTGCAAAATAATTGTCATTTAATTTTCAATAACCTATATAAACCTAATTTTTTTATAATTATATATATTTTATTGTGTATTATTACATATACTATTATTAAGTATTATAATACTCATGTTATCATTGATAGCTTTATTGTTTACTTTTATTTTTTAAATTTTTTTTATTAATATAATTTTTTTTAATTTACATGTATTTGCCATCAGTTGTAATCCCCATGTATTCACCATCACCATCTCGCCAGTGCACCATCACCTCAGTCCCCTGTGCTCCCATCTTCCCTCAACCCTCCCCCTCCCCTCCCCACCAAGTGTCCCCAGTCTGTCCTTGTCTCCTCATTTTTGGTATAAACCTAATTTTTAAGAGAGAGAATTATAAGACCAAAACTCAGAAAAGCTAATTATTTTTTTCAAGATTATGTAGCCAGAGGTGCAAATGTCAGGGTTCAAACTCAGGTCAGGCTGATTCCAAAGCTCTGGGTTTCCTGCTCCCACAACAAAGCTTTGCAGAAGCACAGGGCTCTACTTACACCCCAGCACGCCGGCCCTGGGAGAAGGGTCAGGCGCTAGAGCAGTTTTAGAGGCTGACTCTCCTGCATTCTGCTCTGGAGTAAACATGCTATTCAGGGCAGCAGATCCTTTTCGGGGGGGGGGGGGGGTTTGATAAGGACAAAAATACAATGTAGTCACACTGTGAAGGGTTGAAAACTGCCATATGCAGAAACACTGCTAATATTAAACAAGAAAATGAAAGCTTTAGAGGGGGAAATTGAAATGTGTCTTAAAATAGTAGAATGTCTGCTAGGGGAAAGAAAAAAAAAGTGGAGGGATTTTGACCACTTTGGAGGCAAAACTAGAGCTAGTGGGGGGAGTTTTAGGGATATCAACAATTCCACTCTGTATTAGTTTTCTGTTGTTGCTATAACAGATTACCCCCAACTTGGTGACTTAACCATACAAATGTATTATCTGACACTTCCATAGGTCAGAAGTCCACCATGAGTCCTGCTGGACTAGAAGGGCTGTGTTCCTACTGATGGCTCTATGGAGGAATCCATTTCCTTTCCTTTTCCAAATTCTAGAGGCTGCCCACATTTTTTGGCTCATGGCTCCTTTCTTCAACCTACAAAGCCAACAATGTTGTCTCTCTTTGACCTTTCCTCTCAAGTCCTCTGAATTCACTGGGAAAACACCCAGGACATTTGGCTGGGACCACCCGAATAATCTCCTTTACTATTATTCTTTAATTATTTCTCCAGAGTCCCTTTGGCCATATGGCCACAGGTTCCTCTTTGGTGGACCTCTTCGTGGCCTCTTTGGTGACCATTACTCTGTCTACCATCCACTCAGCATATGTAGTGAGGATTATGTAGCTAGGCTTCTAATAAAGCTGGATAGCAATAAATGGGCTGCTTTGATATTCTACTTCTGGAAATAACTGAACAGAGAGCGCAACAACTTTTGATGGCAAAGCTGTAGAAGGTATTCAACTACCTCCTGAGACATTGTTTAGATATTACTACGTGGTTGATCCAACCCTGAGACCCAGGAGTTTGTCACAAACGATGTAAAGACATTGAATAATGTCTTTCCAAAGTTTAAGTGCTCTTAGAACTTTCAACTGTGATCTTTGAAAATAAGCCTTTTGCAGATTTAACTAGTTAAGATGAGTTCACACTGCATTAGGAGGCACCTTAATAAGACCTGGAAACAACCTAAATGCCCAAAAACAGATGAGTGGATCGGGAAGCTGTGGTACATATACACAATGGAATACTACTCAGCAATCAGAAATGAAAAACTAGACATATTCATAGGAACATGGATGGACCTGGAAGGGATTATGCTCAGCGAAGGAAGTCAGAAGGCAAAAGAAAAATACCAGATGGTTTTTCCCCTAGGAGGAATATAAGGGAGCCAAATAAGGATCAAGGAAAGGAATAAGAACAACAACAACAACAATAATAATAATAATAAGGACACAAAAACCAAAAATGAAAAGACAAGGACAAACTGGGGACACTTGGTAGGGAGGGGGAAAGGGGAGGGTTGAGGGCAGACGGGAGCACGGGGGACTGAGGTGGTGGTGCACTGGTGAGATGGTGATGGGGAATACATGGGATTACAATTGATGTCAAATATATATAAATTTTTTAAAAATAAAAAAGGCACCTTAAGTCTAGCATCCTTATAAAAAGAAGGGAAGACACACAGGGACACAGAGTGGGGGGGACCTGTAAAGGTGGAGGTAGAGATGGTACAGATTGGAGAGATAGCGACAAGCCAGGAACACCATGGATGGTTGGGCAAGAGAAGGGCAAGGGCATGTTTTTCAAATATCCTTAATAGGTCTTGCTCAAAGGTCTTGCTAAAACTTTGATTTCAGATTTTTGTCTCCCAGATGCTAAACACGTACGGATATCTGCTTATATACACTTTGTTTTTACCACCTACATTTAAGTTGTTTTATTTACATGACTCATCCTCACAACCTGACGAAAAAGGTAGGGACTAGGGGTGTCACACCCATTTTACCAAATTAAAAAAAAAAAGACTCATAGATTATGTATTATTAAACGTGCATACTAGCAAGGGCAGAATCCCGAGTGTGCACCGAGTAAGTCACTCCAAGATTCTTTGGCAATTCATACACCCAACCTGGCTAAAGTGTGAGCTGCTGTGTCTATGAACTTCGACTTTCAGTTTCCTCTTGGTGTGAAGTCCAGACTGAGAGGGGTACCCTGTTATTTCCTCCTTGCATGTTTCACATTGGTTCTCTGGGTGGAGACAATGCTCTGGCCATTCATTATCACTTGAACATGGCATTTGTTATAAGACTGTTAATGCGGATGGTCCATGAACATCACTGCTGTCTTTTCCTCCCTTTCGCTTACTATTGGAAATGGCTTTTTCTGGCTTATAGTGTGACTTTTGTAAATTACCTTCCATTTAGGTTGAGTCTATCATTAACAAAAGGCCTTAAGAATGTGATAGAAAATAAACAGATTTTGTTTGGGACAAATAAGAGGAGGATAAACTAGGTCCCCTACAGCGCTGCCCATGATGGCTGTTGCCATTTACAGGAATGATTTACATGGATTAAGTCTGGTGGCTTAGAAGGTGCTGGGCCGGGATAATTTTTCCTTTATGAGATGTCACCCCGAGGTCAGGAAATAAATGTCACAGGCGTCTAGAAAAGCAAGTTGAAAAGGTGAGGGACAAGAAGTCATGGCTGCAGGGTGACTGAATGGTGTTCCCCGTGCACACATGGAGGACAGCCTGCAGTGTTTGTCCTCGTCTGGGGGGGGGGGGAGGGTGGCAAATTCCCTGGAGCCGGTGATTATTAATGGCGCACCAGCTGCTCCATCTTTATTGCTGCCACTCACAGTCGCCTCTGCCTGTCTGCAGAGATGAGGCTTCTGTGGCCAGAGTGCAGGGTCACACATGGGGGGTCTGTCTCCTCCCTGTCCTCCCCTGCTTCCCTGGTCAGCTTACTGGACTGACACTGCCCTGAATTCCTTGAGCTGCTTCAGAGGCAACTGGATGTCCCTTTCTGCCCCCTGGTGAGCTCAGGGGTGGCCTTTCAAATGAAAATGCTGTGCTCCCCTCATCAGAGCTGGACCCTCATCACACCTGTGTGCGCCATGTCTGCGTGCAGGCCACCTAGATGTCAGAGTTACCTGAAAAGACAGCTGGCGGTAGAAACAGAAAATGGAGTGATTGCCAGGGGATTTGGGGAGGGGGGTAGGTGGGGGATCCTTGTTTTATGGGGCTGGAATTTTAATTTCACAAGATAAAAAGAGTTCTAGAGCTAGAGGTGATGATGTTACACAGCAATATGAATATAATACCACTGAGCTGGACACTTAAAACTGGTTAAGATGGTAATACTTATTTTATGTGCATTTTACCATGATAAAAAAGGTAAAAATTGAAATTGGTCATGGAGAGCAGTCATTCATTTAGAGAAGTGATAGATTGTCAGAAATGACCCCAGCTTCTGATTCTTGTCTATAACCAGCCTCATCAAGATCTTATCCTTTCTGAACTTGTCAACTCATCAATGAAAAAAGCTATCTGAAACTTTTCTCAGCTCTAAGGCTAAAAGTTCTAGTGCATCCAGTAAAAGCAAAAAAAAAAAAAAAAAAAAAAATTGGACTCTGTTTTCCTCAGTAGGGAAATGAATGGGACCTTTTAGATGCAGCGTCTACTGAAGGAGTGGACACAAAGGAAAAGAGCCCTTTAATGCAAAGAGGTGACACAGATGAGCTGGGATAGTTTTCAGACTAAGAGTTCTAATTCTTTAGCAGGTCATGAAAGAGTTTTGGGATTCTAATCAGCATTTTACAAAAGGAAACTGAACCAAAAATATTTGACTGCATTGCATGTTGTCATGATGAGTGTTGTTTTATGAGATTTTTGTTTCAGTCCTCTAGATGCTAGTCTTCTCTAACTGGGCAATCTGGGTAGGAGAAAGTACATCTGAAATCCCAGAGTGGTACCTGCATTCAGAGGACCCAGTTCTCCCAGGCCACATTTCTGGCTTGGTGGGCCACCATCACTTCAGATTCTGTGTATCATGTTATATCTAGCCTGGTAGATTTTAATAAATTAGATATAACTAGAGAACCGGAGGGCATCAGTGGCAGGAGCAAAACAACCAGTCAAACCACTAGTGTGAATTTTTCCCGATCTTCCAGAATCTTGCTATTCAAAATGCCCATATATTGTTTATCTTCCTCAATGTTCAAGTCAGTAAATGAGGCAGTTGTCTATGAGAGACTTTCAGCTTGCCATAACATGTGCAAGATGCATTCTGTGCCATTTGCCAAAACATAGTTAAGTTGGGGTTGTTTCATCCTTTAATGAGAGCTTTTTGAGACTTTAAAGACTTTAAAGATCCCCCGAGAGAGGTTCTCACAAACTCCCAATATTTTCTAATAAAGTTACGTAACAATAGAATAAGATCATCATCGTGGGACCAGTTGCCTATCATAAATGAAAAGTTTATAATCCCCAATCCTGTGTATTCAGTATTAGTCAGCATAGGCTAACTGCTGTAGCAAAACCACCGCAGAATTAGTGGCTTAAGAAAGTGAATTTTTTTTTTGTCACACAAAATCCAATGTGTTCCTGGATGGGTGGTTTCTGGGAAGCTCTCCAACAAGTGACATCTCAAGAATCCAGGCTCCTTCCATCTTGTGATACCACCATCTTCAACAGAGGCTCCAAAGTCAACATGGAAAGAATGAGAAGTGGAGAAGGCACAGTGGATGTTAATAATGTTGGCTTGGAAATACCACATATCACTTCCACAGCATTTCTTGGGCTGGAAGTACTCAGATGCACAGGGCTGGGGCACATGTGCTGACTTGGAGCCTCTTTGCAAAAAACAGCTGTGCACCATGGAAGGGGTGTAACATTCCTAATTTATCAACCCTTAGTCAATGTACCGTTTTGACCAATATCTCCATTTCTTCTATAAAATATATCGACTTGTGCCCATGGTGTCTTCACGGTACAGAGGTCTGCAGACAAGCGGCACAGACTCACTTGATCGTTTGATGGGGTTGCTATGATCCAAAAACTCCATTCTGTTTTTGCTCAACTCTCCCTAGAAAATGACCTTTATCTACATGGTCCAATATGGCTCCCAGAGTGTCAATCAGCTTGCCTTTCTTTTCAAGAGAATTCCAGGAACTATCCTACACATAATAAGAAAAGTTAGTATATGCTTGTAGCATTTTATTTATTTTTTTTCCGGTCACATGATCTTTTATTGTGGTTTGCCGACTTTTTTTTAACTTGCGGGACACTCCACCGCACCACTGTTGATGTCGTCGCTGATGTCATGAGGGTGGCGGCCGTCGACGTTGCAGCCCACAGACTGGGCGGTGCCGAGGATGTCCTTGATGGTGCCAGAGAGCTCTCTAGCTAACGATCGGTGCCGCATCTGTCGGGCTATGCTGACAATCTCGTCGAACGTGATGTTTCCGCTGTGCTTAATATCTTTCTGCTTCTTCTGGTCTCGTGGTGGTTCCTTGAGGGCTTTGATGATCAAGGCAGAGGCTGAAGGCACCACCTCAATCTGTGCCTGTCTGTTCTGAATTGAGTTTCACCGTGATCCTCAGACCCTTCCAATCACCAGTTGCCTTGGCAATGTCATCACCAACTTTTTTGGGAGACAGACCCAGGGGTCCACTCTTGGGGGCCAGGGCAGACGTGGCACCGACCCTGCCGCCGGTGCACCGAGGCATACGACTTTGACTTGGTTGGGATCGAACTTAGGTGGCGTGGTGGAGGTGGCTGGTGTCGGATGAACCCGGACTGGGGACCACGGAAGAAAGTTGCACCTTGGCCTCCTCCGAGCCGAAAGCCGAAAGCGCTTGTAGCATTTTAAAATGATTTCTCCGCTTTGACTAATTACCAGTCCTAGTAATATCTTATATAACTTTCCTGCACAGTTTCCCTGATATTGACGAGGAAGAGGATGTTCTGTAAGATGAAGTAATCACTCCTGTTTTGGGATATGTAGACAGTGGGAATGACAAATTAGCTTTTGGTTGCCTTCACAGGCTTGTGCGCATTGGTAGTCTAATTCTAACCAAGCATGGTCTAATAATGGCTTAAATGAGAAATTCATCTTTCTCTCATGTGACAGTCCAGTGTTAATTATGTGGCTCCAGGGTTGTATGAAAGCTCTGCCCCCCTAAATAGTATCATCCCTTTGTGGCAAATGTGCTTGCTCCAGTTCTGACCTCTCTCATACTGGACCAAATGAAAGGATTGGGGCGATGGGGTGCATATGCCCAATCCTTTTTTTTAAACTTTTTAAAATTTATATATATTTGACATCAGTTGTAATCCCCATGTATTCCCCATCACCATCTCACCAGTGCACCACCACCTCAGTCCCCCGTGCTCCCGTCTGCCCTCAACCCTCCCCTTTCCCCCTCCCTACCAAGTGTCCCCAGTTTGTCCTTGTCTTTTCATTTTTGGTTTTTGTGTCTTTATTGTTATTATTATTGTTGTTCTTATTCCTTTCCTTGATCCTTATTTGGCTCCCTTATATTCCTCCTAGGGGAAGAACCACCTGGTATTTTTCTTTTGCCTTTTGACTTCCTTCGCTGAGCATCATCCCTTCCAGTTCCATCCGTGTTCCTATGAATGTGTCTAGTTTTTCATTTTTGATTGCTGAATAGTATTCCATCATGTATATGTACCACAGCTTCCCGATCCACTCATCTGTATTTGGGCATTTAGGGTATCCAAATAGGGAAAGAAGAAGTAACATTATCACTGTTTGCAGATGATATGATAATATATATACAGAACCCCAAAAGCTCTACAGAAAATCTACTCAAGCTAATTGGCCGGTTTAGCAAAGTAGCAGGATACAAAATCACAAAAATCAGTAGCCTTCCTTTATACAAATAACCAAGCTGAAGAAGAAGAAATAAACAAAAACCATCCCCTTTATAATTGAAACCAAAAAATTTAAATACTTGGGAATAAATCTAACAAAAGAGGTGAAAGACCTTTTCAAAGAAAATTACAAAACATTGCTAAAAGAAATAGAAGAAGATACAAAGAAATGGAAAAACATCCCTTGCTCATGGATTGGAAAAATTAATGCCCAGTCCTTTTAAGGGGAGCCAGAAGTGACATAATTCACTTTCATTCCACCAACCAGAACTTAATCATATGACTACCCCTACCTGCTACTTGGTTGCTATGGAAGAAAGAGAAAACATATTTTGAAGTAACTTGAAGTCTGCCCAGTTATTTGCTGCTAATAGGTGTAAACAGTTCTAGTCCCTCTGATGGGATCTGGTGTTTAGAACATGTAAATCTCAAGATCAAAGCTTTGACTATGGTTTTACCCATGATGAGTTAGTAGGAGGATAATGATGGATGAAGCCATTAATCTTGATTACCAAGAGATGCTGAAGTTGATCTTCCTACCACAAGGTACATGCAACAAGCAAGACTGTGTCATCTTGTGACAGCAAGATCCGTCTTGAACCATAACTAGTGGGACTGTTGGTGTCATGTGACCTCATCTGTGATCCTCTCTGTGACTGGACATTACGATTTTTCTGTAACAGCATAGCTACATCCAAATGCTTCCTGAATGAGAAATTTAAACTTAAGAGAAGCAAAATTTTTAGCACTACTGTCATTTGAACTCAATGTGGGTAGATTAACATTTTTGGATCTATTAGGCACTGAGATGATAAAATGCAAAAGGGAAAAAATACCACTTTTATGGAGTTAATCTGCATACCACTAATTTGCCTGAAGTGAACAATTCAATGGTTCTTCGTATATTCAGAGTTGGGCAACCATTTCTCCAGTCAATCTGAAAACTTTTTCATCACTGCTCCGTAAATCTTGCACCCATGATCAGTTATTTCCCCGTGTCCCTACCCGCCCATGCATTCCTCCCCCAGTCATAGGCGACCCGTGGTCTACTCTCTGTCCCCATAGGTTCGCCTATTCTGGACCTTTCATATAAATGGAGCTATACAGTATGTGGCCTTTTGCCCTGGCTTCTCTCATTTAGCATAATGTTTTCAATGTTGTGGCATCTATTAGTCCTTTATGTCTTCTTAATCCTGAAAATATCCCTATGGGGTCTACGGCCAGACCCCATTTATGTTTATCCAATTCATCATTGATGGACACAGGGACTTTTTCAGTTTTTGGAGATTATGACTAATGATGCTCTGGACATTTCTGTATGTGTTTGTGTGTGGATAGATGTTCTCATTTCTCTTGGATGTATACCTAGGAGTAGAGTTGCTGGATCATATGGTAACTCTGGCTAACCTTTTGAGGTACTGCCAAACTATTTTCCAAAGCAACTGAATTATTTTACATTCTCACCAGCAATGCATGAGGGTTATACATTCTCCTTGTTCCCCACAGCTTCACCCACTTCTTTTATTACTGTATTTTTTTATGATAACCCATCCTCATGGGTATTGTGTTATTTTCTTGTGATTTTGTTTTGACTCATAGTACATTTCATGAGTTTTTAGGCATGTATTCTTCACAAAAATGAGCATTTAGTTCTTTTGTCCATTTCAAAAAATAGATTGTCTTTTTGTTATTGAATTGTAAGTTTTAAAAAATATATTCCAGATGCAAGTCCCTTATCAGATATATGAGTTGCAAATATTTCCTCTCATTCTGTGAGTTGTCTTTTCACATTCTTGATGCTGTCAAAAGTCAAGCTTCTTATCTCCAAATAGCTTTCATGTAAAGACATTATGTGAATATGATACAAAGAGAATTTGCTTTTAATGTATATTTAGAAATCATTCCAGGTATAAGCTATGGTTCTTGTGGAGGACAGCTGTCCATAGAGCCTTCAGGGAGTCTGTGTGAATTATTTTGTGACCAACTATTGACTTACAAGTTCAATCAAAATAAGTCAGTTTAGTCAAAATTTTGATTTGACTTTCTTTTTTACTGGAATGACAGAATATTAACTGAACAATCAATTATTTGGTAATGAAAAACTGTCCACAGCTATCACTGTTCTTTATTCCATGTATTGGTCATTTAGTCCATTCACTTAGTTAGAAAAATGGAATGAGAACTGGCATTAAATACGATAGCCAAGGGCTGAGAACAACCCAAGTGCCAATGAACAACAGATGAGTAAGAAATGAAGATGTAGAATGAATACACAACAGAATATTACTCAGCTATAAAAAAAGGTGAACTGCCATTTACAACAGCATGGCTGGATTTAGAGAGTATTATGCCAAGTAAAATTATTTGTATAGAGAAAGACAAACATTGTATAATATTTGTTCACTCACATGTCACAAAGAAACAAAACAAATAAATGAGAAAAAAAAAAACAAACAACAAAACTTAGCCTGTAAGACCAAAATAGTGATTCCCAGATGAGGAGGACAAAGAGGGTGGATACATCAGATAGGAAGGGTCAAAAGAGGGTGATGTATGAAAGTTAGACTTTTGGTGGTGAACATGAGGTGGTAGATACAGATGTTGGTTTATAATGCTGCATACCTAAAACCTATATAGTGTTATTAACCAATTCTTCTTCTTCTTCAAAAAAATTATAACTCACTTGGAACCAAGACACCTAAAAGATCCAGTTTCTAGATGAGAAAGGGAAGAGCCGTATCCCAGGTCTCACAGGGCTTAATATAGTGGCGGGCAGAGACTCTGTCTCCTGAGTTCCCGCCAGAGTCTGTCCCACACAACTCATCACTGCAATATCACCCCATGGCCTGTCCTTCCTGACTTCCTAACTCACTTTCCTGAAATGCAAGACTGGAAATGAAGAGTTGCAAAGCAGTATTTAGGGTCTTAGTTGATGAAAACTGGGGGGCTGTTGGGGCTCAGGGTTGGAGTAGCTGGACACGTAGATGTGGTCCATTTTTTCTGTTATTTAGCAGACAGCAAATGGTTTCTGTGCACAGACGCTGTCGGCAAGGCCTCCTGGCCGTGGTCGCTGCAGCACAGGAGCAGATGACAGGGCGGCAGGCAGTCTGTCCCCTTCTAGGGAATAAGGCAAGGATTCCTTTAACACAATGTGACAACTAATCTCTCTACAGCATCTGACTGAGAGGCTTTAATTACTACTGTGAAACACACACGTGATTTCTCTATGCACATAAACAGCCGGGGCTGCTGTGTGCATCTCTGTCTGTTACAGGATGAGTATCTGCACAGAGTGGGTTGACTCCGAATGCTTCTTGTCTCCTTGCCTATTGTCCCCTTTCCTCCTGCTTTATTTTCTCCCTTATTGAAATTTATTCTTCATGTGTGAAAATGAGCTTATCACTGCTGCTCTTCTTTGAACAGAAGGCTGGGTCCTTCAGATCTCCTTCCTTCTCAGACGCTTCTGCAAACCCAGTGGGCACGGGGAGTGGAGGTGTTTTCACAGTCGTGCTGACATTCAGATGAAGACTTCTCTGGGAAGGTGTGTGTGTGGCGGTGGGGAGGGGGCGCTAGTATGGAATAACATGTGCAGAAAAGGCAGGAATCACAAGAATGGAAATGGGGAAGTGTCCAGATCAGACTTTCTTCCAGCCCAAGGATTAGTCTCTGACGGGGTTCTGAGTCTGCATCATCCTATCTGTACCATTTGGCATGTAAAAATATAAACATGCTGACTCTAAAAATGCAAATATCTGAACACTTGTAAGCACTGGGGAAATTTAGATTTTTAATTTATATTTGAATGAGTTGATTCAGGTGATAAGCTTGGAAGAGTAATTTCTGGGCCTCCAGGCAAACTAACATCAAAGATGCCATGAAAAGTTTTGGAAACTGGAAATATTGATCAGACGTGCCAAGGTGTCCCACTGTGAAACACTTTTCAGGTATATAGAAGCACCTGCTTGATATAAAGAAAAGACTATGAATTAAGGAGAGAGAGCTGAAATATCTGTGTTGCCTCCCAGAGTGAGGTCAGCATGCTGGCGTGCTGTGTTCCTTTACTTACTCTGTAACACCCCCCAAATTTCTTATCACCCCAAGGGTTAGAAGCGCCCTTAGGGCTCCTAACTATTCTCCTTCAAGTCTAGTTCTCACCAAGCACAAGTCACTTTGGAGAGATGAACTGGTGAACTTAACCTGCCATTGAAAGATTCCATGGAAGAGAGATGGGAACCACCACACTCATCAACACCACTTACTGACCCCACAAGCTCCCTTTGGGGACACTCCTACAATGTTTCATTTTGATATCACCTGAATCTCGAGTATCTCGTCCCCCAGTTCCATGCACCCCCTTGTCCTTCTGCAGCTTTCTTCGCTTTGTCTGGATAACACGATGACCTCTGCAGTGTTGGGTGTGGCTCAGGTGGGTGCTGACCTGGCCTTTGAGCTGTCCAGGACTTTGGCTGTACTTACTTTTCAAAAGAATTACAGAATTCTTTACCAAGCATCTGACCAAGAATTAGACAGTTTGCCTGTACTGCCACTCTGTACTTCTTGTTTTAAACCTTTGTTGTTCCATCCTCCTGGAATGCCCAGCCAGCCTCCATGTCGGTTCAACCCGTCAAAAGCCTGCAATTTCTCAAGATCTAGCCTGAATGCCTCCTTTTCTAAGGGCCCTTGCACTGAACCCCAGGGGGCAGGTTTTGGTTTTACTATTTTCAGCCTCTGTTTACACTCGTGGTGAAGTATTGAGAGAAGTTTAATAGGTGATCACGTGTATGGCAATAATGGCATCCCTCAGCCTCTCAGAACCTGTTTCCTTGTGGGTCAACAAGATGGGTTTGGATTGCACTGCCTCTAGGGGACCTTCTGTTTAAAGTCCAGAGACCTCATGGTTATAATTCCAGAGCTCACAGTTTCACTCTCCTGCACACCTTGAGGGCAAGATGGACACCTTATTCACCTCCACTCTCTTTTACTTTTTGGTGCAAATGCTTCCTGCAGTTTGTACCCTAAAAATACTTGTTAAGTGAAAGAATGGATAAAAAGAAACCCCTTGCTGCTATTTGATCTCAAGTCTTATTTTGTTTTCAGACATCAAAGTGGAAAAGAGCCGCATGTACTGTTTACTTATTCACTAGTTTTGACCTCTTTTTGTTCACACACAGAGCTTGCTTTGGGTAAAAATTTAAGTGTTGGGGAACTAAAATTTGGATGACAGGGAAGGTGTGTCTCCCATCTTTCACCATACGATTGCCTTTTTCTGCCTGCATATGGGCTTTTTTTATTTTCTTAGATAAACTGTGTATGTGTTTACTTGGGAGGTATGCTTCAACTTCCTGCCTTCTGTCACACAAGAGGCATGTTTTGATTTTTGAAGAGCTGCCCAGTGCTCTACACACCTCCTGGTTGTCGGTCGCTCTGTGCTGGTCGGCTGCATAGGGCAGGAGGTCACCCATGTGATGTGATTTCAGAGGTACCCGTGGGGCTGCCATCTGCCTATGCACTGGTTGTCATGAGAGAATTGCTCCTTTTGGTTCAAAAAGACTGCATTTTTCAAGCAGCCTGGTAAAATGGCATGCCCCAAATGATTGATGAGGAGCCATTCGGCTGGCAGCCTGACCCTAAGTGCATTCTGCAAAACCAAGTTCCATGACAGGCTCATAGGTAGTGCATAAAAAGGTGACTTCTGTGGCGAAATAAACTGGGGCAGTTACCATAAATAAAATGAAACAGCCTTTCCTCACTGCAGGACTTCTCAGAGCCTTGAAAAGGCTGATGTGCATAGTGAATCCCACAAGGGGAACACAGTGGTCACAATTCTCAAACGTATAGAGCTATAGAAGCTGAACCCTCCCAACTATTTCTTTTAGTATTTCTTTTTAAAATTAAGTATCCCGAGAGTCTAGATTTGCACTGAGCACCTTCTGGGAGGAGCTGCCTTAGAGGGCCATGGAGCTAACCATGTGCCAAAGTCAGAGGGGCGGGCAAACTGCAGTGAGTAGAGCGAAGTAGCGATGGTGGACTGGTGGCTCCCGCAGCTCAGCCAAGTGCTGCACAGCAGGCAGAGGCACCAAACAGGTGGTGTGAGCGCCCCACCCTGCCCGAGCCTCAGGCATCACTTTTCTCAGTGGCATCTGATTCGGTTTTGGTTGGCTGTCCTCACACTTCCACTGGGTGACCTTGAGGGTTCAGTGAAGGCTGTGCATGCTGGCTGCAGGCTGGACACTGCACTTGGCAGGACAGAGGGATGTGGTGAGGATCTTGACCCAGGCACTTAAGAAGGCTGTGCCCATTAGAGTCAAGCTACTCCCCAACTTTCTTAGTCGGTTATTTAGGTGTCTCTGGGCGGTAGCGTCGATAGTAACCACAGAGCAGCTGGAAATCAATCAAGTCCAGTTTTTGATAATGCAGAGATAAAAATAGATGACGATCCCCTCCCCCACCCTCCACCCACTTTTCAAAAGCTTCTTGGCTCTGTCTGTAGGCAAAGTCCCTAAGACACATTGTTGACTGCACATTTGAAAAGAAAGGATCTGCTGTGTAGTAAGTGACCCTCCTTACCTGGGCAAATGGGCTGCCATGCAGGAAATGGAGGGGGCCCCGTGATGGGCGCTGGAGAAGGAAAGGGAGATGAGCAGCAGCTCTAGAAGCCTGGCCCCTTCTGCTAAGCCCCGGTTGGAGCTTGCTGATCGTGGTACATAAGATGCACAGTGAGACTCTGAGAAGTCTTTCAGTGGCACCAAGCCCATGCTGGCTGGCCCCTGCAGCCACCACAGTCCAGCACACCCTGTACCAGCTGCTCTGCCCTGCTGCTGCTCTCCTGAGCTCTCTGGCCTTTGCGGTCTACCCTCCCCTGGTGCCCCTCCTCACCCCACCCCCCCCGCCGGTGCATGCTGCCTGCAGGTCACAGGTCTCAGTCCAGCACCCTGCAGCACTGTGACCTCCTCGAAGGAGGGGACACACCTGGGCTTGTCTGCAGCTCCGCCACTAGCACACAGCAGGTCCAGCCCGCCCTCTACTTCCCTTGAACTCACTCTGTTCCCAGCGTGCCCACTTCACCTTGGGACATGCTCACACTGCCACGCTGTTACTCTCCTCTCCTCGTTATGCTCTCCCCGGCTTAGATGGCAAGGCCCTAGGGGACCCCCGTGGCCCCCTACCGCAAGTCTCACCCACCCTGTGAGTTCAGATGGTAGATGAGCAACAGTCAACACTCAGGCACAGTAGAAGGATGGCGCCCCTCCAGCTGAGGGCTAGGGGAGCAGGGCCCCAGGAAGTCACCAGGAGCACTGAGATACAATGAAGCAGGGGACAAAGCTGGTTCCTAATCTCCCCACCCCTAGTTCATATGTTCCTGCTTTTCCTGCCTCAAGGACCCGAAGACCAAGCAGAGGGGGCACGGCAACCGTCCAGGGTCTGGGAAAGGGCAGGAGTGGCAGCTGCAGGAAGGGGGTCCAGGAGGCGCAGGCCTCGGACACCAGCACTTCCTCATCTGCCTGCCTGGCAGCCCAGCGGGGGGCTAACGAGGAGCAAGGTGTGAAGCAGGAGCTTCAGGCGATTCCAGCTGCTCACGGGCAGACGGCCGGCCGGGCACTGGTGTGCCCGCTGCTACCTGCGCCCCCAGCCTTCACCGATAATAAGGTTATTACTGCCCACAGGCTTGGCGGCCGGGCCTCCTGCACAACACCCCCCCCCCCCCCCCCCCCCCCCCCCCNCTGCACAACACCCCCCCCCCCCCCCCCGTCTTCCCTTTCGTGAGCCTCGGCAGCCCCGCAGGTCTCTACAGAAGGGCTGTCCTGGGGCTTGGCCCATGCTCTCCCAGGAGAGGGAATGGTCCACCCGGGAGGTGCGTCAGCCTGTGGCTTCTCTGGGACCTTCCAGACCCAGGAGAGAGGAGCACAGGGTTGCCGGGTGCCCCAGGTGCCAGCCCTGGTGTCCCCTGCCAGGACCCTGACGGGGAGTCCTGCTCAGCCTCCCAGACTCAGACCCAGGGTTCCTGCTTCTGGAGAGCTCCCTGGGCCCTGCCGCTCACCTTGCACACAGAGCCCATGTCCCCTGTGCGTGGGCCTTTTGTCTGTGTCTGATGGCGACTTACTGTTTCCTAGACCCCCGAGGCCGCCTCTGGCTCTTCTCTGGCCCTGGTGCCTGGCACAGTCCGGTTCTGTGAAGGTGTAGAAGAAGCATTCCCAGGCGCCACCTCGTTCCGCTCTGAGCAACAGGGTCTAGAGAGGCCAGGACGCCCCTTCCCCGTGCTCCCTTCTGTGCCTTTAGGGGTACCACAGATAGGAGTGCAGCTCCACGGCTCCCTCCACAGTCCAGGCAGCCACACTGACCATTTGTTGGAAAATCGCACCCAGATGGGGTTCAGGACACTTCTATTGCTGAACTGGAAGGTTTTCTACAGCCCCCTTGCAAGACAGTCTAGAAAGTCTATTCCTCCCTGAATCCATCAGTCCCATGAACCAGGCAAGGCCCTTTGCACTTCTGCAAACCAGCCTGTCCCCTGTGACCTAGAGCTTCCCCTCCATCCTGCTGTGCTCAAACAATCCCTGTAGGGACAGCCCCCCCCATTACCCCTCTCCCAGTGCCCATGCCCCAAATCACCACATTCCTCCCTGCCATGTCCACTCATCGATCTGGTCTTGCTTTTCCTTAGCAGGAATCAGTTTGGTTGAACTGATGTTACAGGAAGAAAGGAACAGTGGCCTGGGGACTTCGGTCTGGGAGGAGAGGGGATTTCTGGTTGTTGGGGGGATGAGGATCTCCTTGTTGCCCTTTGAGAAACCCTGAACCTGCCCCTTGTCCCTGCACCCCCTCCTGACTGTGACCGGAAGGGAAGCCAGAGAGAGGCAGGATGCTGCCAGCCAGGGCTCGGTCGGCCAGGCTTGGAACAGAGATGTGGTGGCCGCATGGAGTGGGCTGCGTCCTCGAAACGCCCGTCCTGTCTTCCGCTCCCAACACCTGGCCCACATGTCACAGCCAATTAGGCTTTGGAGGGAGTGAGAGGGAAAGGAGTGACACCACATATTGACCCCTGCTGTCTCGGGGCAGATGTGGAGGCCGGCACGTCCCCCGCACGGCCACGCTGCTAATTAATCACCTCGGTCACCAAGTCATGACAGCACTTTGCACGTGCCAGGCGTGCGTCAAGCTGCGGGCTCGTGGCCCCCGCTGCCAGCCGCCCCCTCTCTGCTGGCCCGGTCCCCTGCTTCTGGCAGGTTTTCATGGAAGCTGTTGGGGCGAAAAGGAAAGGTGGAAAAGGAGGACACTTTAAAGCCATCAGTGATTAGAGTGTGGGTTGATGGTGCAGAGGTGGGGAGAGCACGGGGCCAAGATGAAGGACCCCTTTGTGGGGCCCCGCGTTGAAAGGTAAGGGACACTCTGGCATGCTGAGGAATTTCAGTGTGCATGAAGGCACAAGGGGGTCAGAAGTTCCTTCTATGGTTTTGCCTTTTTCTTCCACTCATCTGCTTGCTCACCTGACAGTTGGGGAGGAGGTCACGACCCTGCCCCGTGCTGAGAGCCCAGATTCCCCCACATCTGTAAGGTCTGCCTTGCCCTTCACTGCTCTCAAGAAACTACCCCAACCCCTCAGGTCTGCTGGGGTACCGTGGGCGTGCAGCCTGGCCTGCGGCATTTCTCCACGCGTGGCTCTGGAGGCGCTGAACTGTGACTGTCTGTTAACCCAGCGCCAGGCCCCAGCTGCACCCCCATGGGTGTGGGGGCGTATGTCCCTGCTGTCACCTGTGCTGCTTAGGCTAAGCTAAGCTAGTACTTAAAATATTTGCTGAATAGTTCCTGAATAAGGTTTGACCTTCCCTTCAAGTGGGCCCAGCTGTGCTGGGATTGGGGGTGGAGGCAGGTAGCTAGTTAATGCCTAGCAAAAGGTGGGGTCACATAGCAGGGCCTGGGGGGAGGGAGGACAGAGAAAAGGAACGCCCAAAGTATCTCTGGCTTCCTAGAGAAAACTCTAAGAAAAATGCGCAAAAACAGTTCTTAAGAAGTGACGTAAAAGGTTTTACAAATGATACTTTTGATCACCCAAACTGGAATTAGCAGCTTTTAAGAAGGAGAAGGGACGTGGGAATGGCTGTCACACTCTGTAAAGTGCCCAGTGCTCATTACACAGAATTGGGGTGGGGGTTCTGGCAGAGCTCTGGCCCATGTTCCCAGGTGCTGGGCCTTGCAGTCTCTACATCACGCCCTGGGTATCAGCCGCAATGGCCACAGCCGTCCTAGAAGGAGCAGGTCTTGCAGGCCAGGCTGGGCCAGACTAAGTATCTACCCTTCACCTCTGTGACCTGAGCCACGTTCTGTCCTTCCGTTTGGCACATCCTAGTGGGACACACACTCGTTCCTACTTGCTGCCCAGCACATGCATCTTTACCCCCGCTCCTTACCCCTGCATCCTTCACACACGGCTCCTGTCAAGGAGACAGAGTGCGCCGTCCAGGTACCTCCTGCAGAAGGGCTCTCAGCCCACTCAGATCAGGGGCAAGGGCCACTTAGTCTCTCCAGGGCGGCTGCTCCTTCCTGACGTGGGAACCCCGGTGTCGGTCTAGCCCGGGCTTGTTCCTTTTTCCAATGGCCCCAGGGCCACTGCGAAGTTTGTGAGGTTCTGTTGTGAATTTTGATACTCGGTTTTGACACAGTCTTGTGTCACAGATCCCCATTCGGAGAGATTTTGACATTTATAACAAAGTTTGGGTGAGCAATGAGTGGGTCAGTGTTTGCTCTTTCAAAATTGAATGTACCCTGAAAGAAGGAGTTTAACAGATTGTTTTTTCCTACTGTTCAAACGTTTTGCTTGATCTTTGTTTTTGCTTTTCCTCTGCTGGAAACCTTGTCCGTGGGGGGCATGAGTGGGATGCAAGAAAAGAAACCTTCCTTTTTGCTATTTGGGAGATACATGAAAGCGATTCATGTGTGGGTGGGTGGGTGTGCTAATGTGTGTGTGTGTGAACTGTGTGTGTGCATTGTAAAGGCACGTGTGGGTGTGTATGATCCTGTGTGTGAGTATATATGTGTGACAGTGAGCATGTGTGTGTGTGAAACAAGTGTGTGCTGTGGGTGTGATGTGCATGTGAGTGAATGTTGTGTCTGTAACTGAGTGTGTGAGGGTGTGTGTATGTGTGCGTGTGAGGGTATGTGTGTGAGGTTGTGTGTTGGGGTGTATGTGTGCGTGTATGAGGTATGTGTGTGTGAGGGTGTATGTATGTGAGGGTGTGCGTGTATGAGGTGTGTGTCTGTGAGTGTGTGTGTATGTGAGGTCATGTGTTGGGGGGTTCTGTGTGTGTGTGTGTGAGGGTGTGTGTGTGTGGGGGGGGTGTGAAGGCTCTGTAATGTCTCTTACTGGACAGCCTCTGAAGACCAGGTGTGTGTGCCTGACAGGAGAAAGACAGGGAGTCTTAGATTAAAGTGAACAGGCAGTCTGCCAACTAGTTTCTCTGTAAATCTCCAAACGACTTTTTTGAAATAGATCTTTTTCTTCCTAATTAGCCTTTAAAGATGAAATCAAATTAAATAAGGAAAAAAAGCAGAAGGGGAATTGGCCTGAAAAAAGGATACAAAAATATTCTAGAAAACAGAAACCAGCAGGGACATAAAACAGCTGACAGGCTGAGCCTTGTTGGTGAAAGTGAACTGAGCAAAAAGACCAACTTGAGTGTCCCAGGGCCACTCTGCTGGTGCCTCAGGAAGCCCTCAGCTTCAGCCCATCTGCCTAGCTTAAGGTGGGCAAAGTTTGCGGTCCAAAGGGCGATATCGCCATCTTGTGGTCAAACCAAAACTGCAGCTCCTGGCCGATAATTTCCATTCCCATTTCCAAACCTGCTAGGAGCCGGCTTCAGGTGCAGTCACTCAGACAGCTTTGGCCTCCCAGGAGCCTCCAGGGATGCTGGCGCGTGTGGGTGGTGGCCCAGTGCTGCCTCTGAGGGCTCTGTAGCTCTAGTTTCAGTCCGAGCTGCGAGTTCTTGGTCACAGAGACACTGTTCCTTGTGCTCCAGAGACTGGGTCTCCGAGGTGGCGGGCCACATAAATCGGGGCTGCCGAGCTGTTGTTTGGACCAACACAGGCTAAGCAAGGCACTTGTATAATAAATAGTATAATAAACTTCCCATGGGCCTCCCTGGTGGCGCAGTGGGTTAAGCAACGCACTGTGAAGCAGACCACAGCCACTGCAGCACAAGTTCGATCCCTGCTGCCGGCCAGGGAGGGGACCCACATGGCGCAGCGGACCTCTCCTGCTGTGCCCGCTGCTCCCCTCAGCAGTGTACTTCNGTTGATCTGCCTGTTCTGCTCCCCGCTCTCTGTGGTGAATCCTCTCACCCCCCACACCTCTGGCCTGTACCCCAGTGCTTGTATGCATAAATAAATCTTTAAAAAAAAACACAACTTCCCAGCGGGGAGGACTTCCCACTTGGTTGAACAGCACAAAATCCCTGGGGTTATGACCACCCTGGCAGAGGGGAATTCCTTCCCAGAAAAGAGGTACCTCCCCGCTTCGAGATTGCAAAGATCAGCTGCTGAAGACACTTGTTGTGGAGTCTGACAGCGAGCTCCCTCTGCAGGGCTCCTTCACTGACGAGCCAGGGGTTTGTCCTCAGAGAGCTGAGACTGGCAGAACAGTCTTGAGAAGTGTCTGAGCCAATGACCACAAAACATTTCCATACCCTGAAGACTTGGTTTCTCGGAGAGTGGAAGGATCTCCCTCACTCTGCCCCCAGTACGACTACTGGGGAGTCTGTGAGATCACAGGTATTTCATGAAGATGTTGGGGACGCCCAGCTCGGCATACTGCCTTGATGTCTGAGTGATGTGCGTATCCCGCTGGTCTGGGCTGAGCCTCCCTTCTGCACTAAGTGTGGCTGAGCCTATTAGGCTGGTTGTAAGACCGACTTCATTAAAGACTCCCTGACACAGACTCTTTAATTCCAGCTCAGCTCCTGTCTAGAAAGTTGGACACGGTGACCAGGGATCGACACCATTGTTCCCTTGGTGCACATGGCCGGTGGTGAGGTTGGCGACTTCCTTCTCAGTATCATCTATGAGTTCTACTGGGATTTTGAGGAACTCTAAAAAAATCTCTTGGTGGGTTGGGTAAGAGGCTCTTGAGAGCTAAGAGACAAAATGATGGTGTAACCAGGGTCAAACAGTGGAAGTTCTAGAGTGGCAGGTTGAACAGGAGATAAGTCAAATATCACTAGTAATTGTAGAGGGAGTAGAGATATTATAAGTAGTTGCTAGAGCAATTCATGTGACTTATTTTAAACTGGCTCTCATAAAAAGTGGATTTAAATTATAGTAAAGAATAGTATAAGAAACCTTATGTGGCCACCAATTCATCGTCCATGTTATTCTATTATGTATTGTCTACTGCCTGCATCATACCACACCTGGAAATTATTTTGAAACAAGTTGCATCATTTTAAAAAAAAATGTTTTTTTTTATTACATAGAACAACTGGGGTATAGGCCAGAGGTGCTGAGGGTGAGAGAGGATTCACCAGAGACAGAGTGGGGAGCGGAACAGGCAGATTCAGTGAAAGACACTGCTGAGGGGAGCAGCGGGCGAGGCAAGAGAGGTCTGCTGTGCCAGGTGGGTTAGCTCCCTGGCCAGGGGTCGAACTCAGACTGTAGCAGTGAGAGTGCTGAGACTTAATCCCTAAACCACCAGGGAGGCCCCAAGACCTATCATTTTAAATACAAATACCTTAAAACTACTTCTAAATATAGGTTCTTTTTTTCAAAACACCATTATAAGGCCATTCTCACATCTAAAAAATGAACAGTGATTCTTTAATGTCATCGAACGTTCAATTAGGATATTTTTTACAGTTTGCTTTGAGTAAGGATACAAGTCATGTCCACCTCTTATGGCTGATTGATGTCTCTTAAATCTTATAGTAGATTCTTTCCAGTTCTCCTGGCAATTAATCTGTGAAGAAAACAACTTGTCCGTGGTTTTCTCTTTGCTTTCCTGCTGTATTAGTGACGTGCTGCTTTGTCTCCTTGTTGCACTGACAACGCGGCTCTGCCCAATGGGTATCATGGAGCAAACTGTAGGACACAGGATTCTGCTGAAGAGAAAGACCCTGGCCTTTGTATCGATAGCATAATACTGCATCAGTTGTGTGGGGCAGGAGGGCATGGAGGAAGGGGCGGGTGAAACTAGAAAAAGTGCTCTGTCACCTCTAGTATCAAGGGTCGGGGTCATGAGTCTGCCCCCCACGTGCTTCTCATCTGTTTGAGAACTCGGTATTGTAATTGACATCAAGCCCTAGATCCCAGCCATGCTGTCAATGTTATCAACAAGGCATTCCACTGAGCAGTTTCAGGGTCCCACCATATGCATTAGTCATATGGTGACTGATATGGACCCCCGTCATATGGACCCCCCTGGCATCCCAGTTATTATCTCGTGACGCATAACTTGGGAGTAAGTCATCAGCCCCCAACCCGACACCCCCATTCCCTCAGGCCTCTCCTGACCACCCCCATTGCATTCCAGGTCCTACCTCGTGATGTACACCCTTCCCAGGGAGATGAAACGTTCTGCTCTTGGTTGATTTGAAAGGTGCCTTGTAAGGTTTGGTTGTGACTGATTGACCGGGCAGTTCTGGCCTTATATAAGAATGCAAAACTGTAGGGAACAAAATGGTGGCCAAACAGGCCACTTAGAATCAGCACACCCATATCTCCTAAATTTCTTAGATCTAGAAATTTGATCAGCTGTGTTGTTGTTAAGACTATGTCAGAAGTGGTTATGTGTATCCCCACAGGAGGGTAGATAAGGTCTAGGTGTCTCTCCTTTAGGTGATGGTGCTCTAGATCCATTCTTTTTGAAAGGTTACAGAACGGTCCAACTCTACAGCAGGGTATCTACAAGGAGAACTTGCACTCTGTACATGTTTTTGCTTCTTCCCTACCCACTGAGGAAAAATATTTGTACAATTGTTGAAAGCAGAATGGCAGATTGAAACATGTCAGCTTAATGGTTGGAACACGAGCCCCTAAATTTACTTACCATATGACTTGGTAGGTAAGTTCCTTAATTTCTGTGTGATTTAATTTCTTAACATAGAAAATGAAAATAACAGAGCACACCATATATAAATGTGGTGAGCATCAGAATGTGCATACAATGTTTGGTGCATAAGAGACTCAGTAAAAATGAACTGACCTTAAGGTGCACACTTTTAAAAATAACATCCCTGAAATTGAGATGCATCTAAGTTATTTAAGATTCAGTGACATAGGACTGCAGTTGATACAGATTTTTTTGCTCAAGTTCATTGAGTCTAAGTCATTGATGTTGCTATAGAAAATGGGCTTCTGAAATGAGCATATACTGTTAATAGAGTCCATTGGCCCTAGAATTTTCTAGTTTCACAAAGTTTATCTACTCTAGGATATAAGGCATGGATTTCTGCTGTCTTGTTTATAGATCAAAAAAGGTGAATTCTCAGAGGTACTTTGGAAATTCTTATATTATTATATACCATTGGACATTTAAGACAAAAAAATCAGAATCAAAAATACCTCCTTATAGATCAGTTCAGATTCTTCTCTTACCCTTCCTTTCTCTTCTCCCTACCATAAGAGTTCACCATAAGAGTTCATCATGTGAATCATGTTCACCGCAAGAGTTAATCATGTGAATGAAGCTTTTATAGGTTGCATGTTTGTATCCTCCCTCTCTCCAGCCCCCACATCCATGTATTAAAACCTAGTCCCCGGGGTGATGGTACTAGGAGGTGGGGCCACAGAGGCAGTTAGGTCATAAGGGTGGAGCTGCATGAAAGGTATTAGTGCTCTTAGAAAAGAGACCCCAGAGAGCTCTTATACCCCTTTAGCTGCAGGACACACAGTGAGAAGTTGACCATCTGTAACCTAGAAGAGGGCTTTTATCAGAACCCAGCCTACTGGCACCTTCTACTACTGTGAGAAATGGACATCTGTCACGTGCAAGCCACCCAGCATGTGGTACAGCTTTCCCCCACTATCTAAAAGTAGAGTGTTCCTATTTGGTGTGATTTAGTAGGTCACTTTTGGGAGGCCTGGGGGCACTGCTACCATTCATTTGTATTGTATTTTCTGAATATTCCTAGACCTGAAAAATAAACTACCAAATCATACCAAATAGGAGTACCCTACATTCAGATAGTGGGTGAGACCTGTGCGTTGCAGAAACAGCCCTATGTGAATGGAGAAGGCCTGGTAATCTTGCCCTTTCTCATTACCATGTTTTGTTTAACTTAACGTTAAACCACAGATATCTCCTATGTGTATAAATAGCTACATTTTAAATGCTTATAATTAAAACTAAGTTATTTCATTCCATAGCTGTACATAGTTGAGTTAGCCATACTATATGGAGCTCTTTACTATTTTTCATTCTCATGAAAACATTGTAATAAACTCCCTTGAGCCCGAGATTCATTTTTTTTTATTATTTTAGTTATTTAGAATGGTTACCCTGAAGTAACGTAAGTGCAACTGTGATTAATCAAAGTGACTATGAAGGAAAATAAAGTATTTTATAAGCTTGGTTATAAGAGGATCTGTCTAAAACTGAAAAAAGATTCCTTTAGGACAGGGAAGTTGGGAGGAAGAGGTGTTGTCTAGGGTTGGGTGAGTCTGGATCCAAACCAATGAGTTGTAGGTCTCGAGGGACCTGCAGCTGGTAACCCACATCTTGTGAGCAGTGTTCCACCTTTGGTATTAATATTGTCCTGAGCATGAAGTGCCAGGTAATTTGGAGCAATACCTTGCTTACCACACAGACAATGCCCTGGGACTTCCTGCCTGTTGATTAAGAACTCATTACTGTCTCGTTCAGCGGAGAAGTTGTAAGCTGTGTGTCTTTATTTTTTAAGATTTATTTATTTATGCATACAAGAACTGGGGTACAGGCCAGAATTGTGGGGGGTGACAGGATCCACCAGAGACAGTGGGGAACAGAACAGGTAAATTAACTGAAACACACTGCTGAGGGGAGCAGCGGGTAAGGCAGGAGAGGTCTGCTGTGTCATGTGGGTCACTCCCTGGTCAGTGGCAGGGATCGAACTCGTGCTGCAGTGGCTGCGGTTTGCTTCATAGTGCGTTGCTTAACCCACTGTGCCACCAGGGAGGCCCCGTAAGCTGTACCTTTGACCAAACTTCTAGGTCCCCTTCTTTGGGGATACCCTTCAGGTTTGGAGCAGAAGTGTGATCAGTTGGTGGACTCTTCCTGCAGCCCCAGGGGAAAATCCGTGGTTCATCTAAGCCGTCGTGGTAGTCCTATGCTCCATTCATTGTCAACAGTTGCTTTAGGGCCTCATGAACAACCCAGCTATGGCTCGTGGGGCCAGACGAGAAGTCCACTGGAGACTCATGGAAGCTACTTTTCACCCTGATAATCAGTGAGGTGCCCCTCCTTGCCCACATTGAAACATTTTTATGAGAGGATATGTGTTGCATGGAGTCTCAGTAGCCATCTTATAGTGTGAGGGGGACCATCCCTGACACACTGAATATGATGAGATAAAATAATGAAAAGAGCTTGAATCCTTCAGAGAATAAAACTGTCTACTGACCTTTGTTGAGGGGACATTAGCAGCAGTAGGATACCCAATTCTCAGCAGTGGCATCAAGTCACAGAGCAGAACCCTGGCAAAGAACAGACTGTGCTTCAGGACTTTTCTATTTGGGGATGTTGTTCAGCTGCATGAAGAGAAATATGATTACAGTGTTTTAATCAAACTAGGCTTATATTTCACTAATGCCAGGTCTCCACAAAGGCGTCAGGGTCCTAGGTTCTGTCAGCCTTTTGCTCTGCCATCCTTGACGGATCTTTTTCTTTTGATTGTTGCTGCAAGCCTGCTTCACTGCTAGCCTCCTGTTTGCACTCTGCAGAGTGTGAAGGAGGGAGGGGCCAGCACAGAGGGGCAGGGCTCATAATAACAACTTCCATTTGCACCTTTCTGGCCAGAGTGTTCATGGGGCCACCTCTAGAGAGACCTGGAAATAGTATTTGGGAGGACACACTGTCCTCAGAGTGGAACTGGGAACCTGGGAGAAAAGAGAGGAGGGTTTGGGTGTGGGAGGCAGGAACATTACTTAGGAGAGGCTCCAGGCTCCTGTTGAAATGGATGTGTCTCTGGCACTCTGCACCCTTAGGGTAGTGGGAGAACAGGAAGGGGTCCTGATAGATGGAGCAACTGTGATCAACCATCAACCCGGGCTGGAGACAGACTCGGTGAAGCAGCATCATACTTCCTGTCCCCTGTGCCACGGGGCAAATGGCCCTTTTAGGGCAGAAAGAAGGATGGCTTCAGTTTAAAAACTGGGCAGTCCCTCCTCTATATTTTCTCCTTATATTATACTGAAAATTGCTCTCTTTCTCGCTCTCCCTCTCTTCCCCTCCCTGTTCTCTTTCCTTTTGTTCCCCCTCCTGAAGACCCAGTGGTCTCAACCTAGACTGCACGATATTACCCCCTGGGGTGTTATAACAATCCCTGATACCTAGATCTCCCCTCAGACCAATTACATCAGCATCTTTGGAGAGGAGACCCAAGTCTCAGTATTTTTTAACTCTCCCAGGTGATTCCAATGTGCAAGCAAGGTGGAGAACCCCCACCTTCAAACCCGTGATTTGAAATCCTGGACACACATTAGAATCATCCAGGGGGCTTTAAAAAAATGCTGATACCAATTCCCACCCCCAGAGATTCTGACTTAATTGGTTCGAGGTGGGGCTTCCGGGCAGCTGCAGTGGTTAAAGCTCCCTAGGTGATTCTAACATGCAGCCAGGTTTGTGAGGAGCTGCCTTAGACTCATACAACCAGGAAAGAAGGAATTCTTTTTTCTTTCTGAGCAATAAAGTTGCTCAAGTGCTGTCACCCAGCATATTTACATGCATGGCTGGGACAATGGTTCTCAAACTAGGTGGCACATTCACAAATCTGGGGGAGCACTAAACATTTCTAATTCCTGGGATCTGCTCTCCAAAACTTGAAATCAACCCTCATGGGGTGGGACCCTACAATTATTCCTGTTATTTATTTTTAAAGATTTATTAATGTATACAAGAACTGGGGGCACAGGCCAGAGGTATGGAGAGTAAGAGGGTTCACCAGAGACCGAGTAGGGAGGAGAACAGGCAGACTGAAGCACACTGCTGAGGGGAGCAGTGGGCGAGGCAGGAGAGGTCTGCTGAGCCATGTGGGTCCCCTCCCTGGCCGGGGTCAGGTATCGAACTCGTGCTGCAGTGGCTGTGGATGCTTCATAGTGCGGTGCTTAACCCCTTGTGCCACCAGGGAGGCCCTTATTCCCGTTATTTTTAAAAATTCTCTGATATTTATAGACAGCCAGGGTTGAAGAGTACTGCATCATAACTGAGGACGATGATGACACCTGTAAAGAGTTAACAGCGCCAGTAGGAGACTGTTTCTTCAGGGGAGGCGTTTTGTTTTTTCCAGAGGTGTTGACCATCGGGGTGTGTGCCTTTCTCCTGGGTCCTTGTTCCTTCAGTGCTCTTTCTGCATACCTTGCTTAAGAATAGGACCTTCTCATTCCTGGTCTGTTTTTTCCTGTCACTCAACATAACAAGTCTCTAGAAGTCTTACAGATTAATTAAGAGTGTGGCTTAAGCTATCAAAAGTCTGAAGTTACCTATTTAAAGCTGTATCCCGTTCTCTGGTTCTCTGTTGAAACGATGTCAGCATTTTCTGTCCCCTGGCCGCCTGACCCCATCAGTCTTTCTGTGGAGACCTTCGTCAAACTGGTTGCTTGGGTCGTGTAAACAAGGACTGCCAGCCGTCTGTGTTGTGGCTGTGACAGATGTTCCTGGTGATACAAGCCGCCTGCGTCAGGAGCCACGGCTGCCACCGCTCAGCCTCTTTCCCTCCCCTCTGCCGGAGGCAGGTGCTGCCTGGACAGTCAGGACTGAGGGCTGCGCCTTCCTGTGCACGGCTCAGCCCACTGGCGGGGAGGGTCGCAGGGCTGTGGAGAGGAGGGCAGGACGCAAGACGCCCGGGGCAAGCATCTCGCTCAGGCTGGACACGGCCGAAGTCACCTCGGACAGACTCTATGGCGGTTGTGCTGCCTCCTCCCTGTCGGAGACCTCCCTGGAGACCACGCCTTCCCTGCTGCTACCCCGTGGCTCCCTGGGGGATTCCTTACTCCCCTCTCCCTCCACTGCTGGAGGCAGCTCACATGCCACCAACCCCTCCCACACACACCCAGCCTGATCTGCGGGCAGGCGCTTAGGATAGGTGCAGGGCCTTCCCACATGCCTCTCCATCGTCCTTTAAACTTTCAGGGCCATTTCTTTAACTTTGATCTTTAGTGCTCCATGTCATAAACGGTAACAGCTCATCTTTGGGGGGAGAGTGAGGCCCCCAAACACTTCTGCAGACCCCCAAGTTTCTGCATGAAACAGGTAGGACTCCTGTTGACCTTAGCCCCTCAAGAGAAGCGCTGAGCTTTGGGGTGCTCCTCAGTTGCCACAGAAGGCACCGCCCTGAACTCCTGCAGCCTCAGGCCACAGTCCCTCCCTGCCCCTCCTGACAACCAAGCCTGGCTGGGGTGAAGCCTCAGCCGCCCCCACAGACCTGGCTTTGCAGACTGCAGGGGCACTGCCAGAGGAGAAGGGCCATGTCCGGGCCCCAGCTGTCTGCCAGGGAGGACGGTTGAGGGAGCTGCCTCTCAGCACCCGGGTGCCGCTGCGCAGATTAGAAAAACCCAATCTCTTTTCCAAACTGCTTATGTCGGCAGTTTTCCAAGGTCCAGTGGAAATTGTTAATGTGGTTGTTAAATAGCATTTGGCAGCCAGGAGTGTGGTCATTGACTAGAACGCAAAATTAGGCCAGAATTTAAAAAATGAATTGGTTCCTTTTCTCTCTGATGTAAAAGCGAAAGACAAGAACAAATTTTTTGGTCTCCTGAGCATCTCAAGCTCATCACTGCTGCCACTTGGGGCAGGAGGATTCCATGTTGGGGTTCCTCCCATGCACTCCAGGTGCCCAGCAACCTCCAACAAACCGTGCCCACACATAAGGTCCCCACACGCAGCCATGCGGAGCTATGATCACTCCAGGGCTAGGAGAGGGAGGCGCTTCGGCTGCGTTGGGCTGGAGCATGTTGGAGACAGTTGCTAAGGGAGCTTCTGAGAAGGGGCCTCAGGCCTGCCATCCCCATGGGAGGAGAAGTTCAGAGGGTGTGAAAATTGGAATCGGTAAGTTTGGGGTTCCCAGGGGAGAAGACATGGGCTTCAATCCATGGTGTCACCTGGGGAAGCTTCCAGCTTGGGAGCATCTGGAAGATTCTCAGTCTCCTTGTAGTACAGGGAAGGCAGCTGAATGTGGCTGTTCCTGGAGAAGCTGTGGAGAAGCAGTTGAGAGGGCTGATGGGCCCAAAGAGCCAGAGACAGATAGGGAGGGTGCTGATGCCGGGGCTTAAGGATGGAAGATTGGGAAGGACACACAGACAAGACTTGTCTATCAGGAACGGACAATGGGAGGGGAAAGAGCCCACCGTCCATCAAAGCCAGCAGGAGCTAGGTCCCGCCCTACCCACGTCCCCCACAGGAAACAGAGATGTTCAGGGAAGAACCACTGGGCGACATCTGCTGTGGCATCTTCTCCCTGGCATGGTGGGATGAGCGTTTTTTACCAGACACAAAATATGGATGGAAGTTGGAAAGTTAGTTGATGCTCAGTTTTTGACAACAGCTCCCTACTTTCACCCTGAGTTTCTGCAATTTGCTGAAGCCACATTTCTGTTCTGGTTGGACAAGGACATCTTTTTGGTTTTGAGAGATCCCTATGATGGCTGTTCTCACCACAGTCCGTTTACACACGCATGGCAGTGGGCTAAAAGGGTAGCTGATCTGCGCCATTCCCAAAAGACCAGCCAACAAATCTGTCCTTGCATCGTCGTGCTCACCAGTCATAGGACTAGCTCTGAGGAGTGTTTGGTTTTTGTCAGACGCAGGGTGTTTAGAGCTGAGACTCAGAAATCTGTGCTTGGTAAGGCTTATAAGAGTAACAGGCTGATCCCCAGGGAAAGAGGAGGTGCCAGGTTCCCTGGCCCCCCAAGGAAGGGTAGAGCTGAGCAGGGAGGGGAAGCTAAAGACGATGAGAGGAAGGAAGATTAAAGAGACCTAGAAGAGGACCTGGAGGAGGCATGTGGAGAAGAGAGACAAGTGAACATGCTGAGCTTGCTTCTCAGCCTTGGGCTTGTACCAGGGAGTTGGGGGACGTGGAAGGAGACGCTTGAAAGAGACAGAGACGTGGGTGAGAGACATGTGCGGAGGCTGACAATGGCAGCCTTTACCTTGATTTGTACTTTTTTAAAAGATTTACTTATTTGTGCATACAAGAACTGGTGTGCAGGCCAGAGGCGTGTGTGTGGGGATGGTGAGAGAATCCACCAGAGACAGAGGGGGGAACAGAAAGAACAGGCAGATTAACAGAAACACACTGCTGAGAGGAGTAACAGGCGAGGCAGGAGAGGTCTGCTGCGCCATGCAGGTCCCCTCCCTGGTTGGGGGCAGGGATCGAACTCGTGCTGCAGTGGCTGCAGTTTGTTTCATTGTACATTGCTTAACCCACTGCGCCACCAGGGAGGCCCCTACCTTGATTTGTATTTTGATTTTGCTGCTTTTGTCCCAAACTTGCCTGGTCCCTTCTGCCCCTTCCCTATTTGTGCCCACCAGAAGGTGCTTTATAAGGACATGTGGCAAGCTTTTGGGTCTCAGCTGCCCTGCTTTGGGCCAACCCTGTTTGGCTGGGCATTTACCCGCATGGAGATGGGTAACTTTGGGTGTTTCACGTGAAAACTATTTTATATTATCTGTTCTTCTCCTTCTATTTATTGCACAATAATCATCTACTGCACACTAATTATATTACAATTATTTTCTATTGAAGGTCTTATGCACTAGAGTATGTTTAGTCTTGATGCAGTGGATGATAGAACCTATTTAGAGCAGGCAGGTTTGGGGGGCCCTGGGGTGCCTCTCACCTGTTCTGTAATACAAGGACAAATTTGGAGCATTCACCCACTCTTTGCACTGAAGTAACACAGCGAGGAGAAGGCAAGGGGGATGTCAGACCTGGACACCGAACCTGGCATTCCACCTCCTGTGCTGTTGAGGTGGCCTCCATGCTGTGCAGAGACTGGGCACTTCTTCTGATGTACCATCTACTCCCCTCTGTCTTTCCTGCCCCCTCTAAAGGCCCTGCCCAGCATCTTGAGAGTCCCCCAAAGAGGAAAATGATTGCCAAGACAGTCCTACTGGAAGGTTTGCATGTAACTAGAACAGACTGTGTTGGGTATAAGAGGAGGGCCTCAGGCAGGGTCTCTGCACACAGGGGCTCTCTCTTCCCTTTTGATAAATTGTGGGGGCATTTTTTTATAGGTATGCCTCTAGATTTTTTATATATAATTTTTTTAAATTTACATATATTTGACATCAATTTTAATCCCCATGTATTCCCCATCACCGTAACACCAGTGCACCATCACCTCAGTCCCCCGTGCTCCCGTCTGCCCTCCACACTTCCCTTCTTCCCTCCCCACCAAGTGTCCCCAGTTTGTCTTTGTCTTTTCATTTTTGGTTTTTGTGTCCTTATTGTTATTATTATTATTATTCCTTTCCTTGATCTTTATTTGGTTCCCTTATATTCCTCCTAGGGGAGGAACCATCTGGCATTTTTCTTTTGCCTTCTGACTTACTTCGCTTAGCGTAATC
>JAGFMF010011405.1:2161749-2216107 GCA_019455555.1 Galemys pyrenaicus | reverse complement strand
TCCTAGGAGTGGGATTGCTGGATCCTATGGAAGTTCCATTCTTAGTAGACTGAGGAACCACCATACTGCTTTCCATAATGGTTGGACCAGCTTGCATTCTGTGGGGGCATTTTTGATCATCACACCGATTGAGGAATCCTATCAGCTTTTGTAGTAGGACCAGGGTTGTAAATATTCTGAAATATGATAGATATTCTAGTGCAAGCAAAGAACACTCACAGCATCCCCAAGGTCTACCTGAACAGGGGTGAAGGATTGTTGCATTGTTCAGAATTTTACTAGCTTTTATTTTTTACTTATTCGGAAAAACCATAGAACCTATAGCAACGTTGCTGGTGGTGCTTCAGGTGCCAATACTGTACATATCTCTCCGCTGTCTTTGGGACAGTTGCCTTGTTGGTTTTTGAATAATGATGTCTTCTAGAACACCCATATTGAATATTTAGATATTTAAATGCAGATTATGCAGTTTCATTTATTTATTAGATATACAGATTTATTCTTTTTATTTTTAAAATGACTTTCCTTGGATATTTCTTTTATATTTCAATAACAATGTTTATGACATATTTTGAAGTTATGTGCATAAGTAAGCTCTGTTTAATTGACACAGTATCAACACTACAAAATGTTTATTATTGAAAGGGGACACCAGGAGAAATCAAGTTCTAGTGTTTCAAAGGCAATGAGAGCAATTCTACAAATTGTCCACTGGAGGGCGCAAAAACCCCACCCAAACGGGTTGGGAATCGCTAATGGAGAATACAATTTCTCCCTCTTTAAATCAATAGTGAAGCAAATTGCTATTACTGTTACTCAGACCATCTACACCCCTCCAGTCCTATCCCTCCCTTTATCTATACACGAGGAACTGTTTATCCTAGAGCGTTTCCTCTTTTGTGTCTTCACAGGTGTGTAAACTCCAGCCTCTATTCACACCCAGCCCTCTGCGCGTCTGTCTTGCTTGAGGCTCAGTTTCCAGGCTCTAGACATGAGTTGCACGGGGCACGACGCCTTACATCTCTACGCTGCTCAAAGTAAGAGAAATCAATGTGTATTTTGAAGAATTTTCAACTAGACTGTACATTATGTGCTGTGCGGAAGTTTCTTATGTCAGTGTTGCTGTCCTAGGGATGAGTAGACAGAATTGTCTTTAGCAGAACCTTGCAAATGAAGCAACTCTTCTGATGTTCAGAGAACATCTAGCTAGCTCCAGGTGGAAAATATTTTGCCATACAGCATGTCTACATGACCTTAGAATATTGTAAAGCCCTTGGCAACAAGGTACCTTCTGAGAACTTATTTTTTTTAATAAGACTTATTTATTTATGCATACAAGAGCTATAGGTCAGAAACATTGCAGGGCGGAGGGGGGCAGTGGTGAGAAAGGCCACCAGAGAGAGAGAGCATGGGGAATAAACAGGCAGATTGAAATACACTGCTGAGGGGAGCAGCTGGCGAGGCAGGAGAGGTCTGCTGCTCCATGTGGGTCCCCACCCCGGCAGGTGGCAGGGATCAAACTCGTGCTGCAGTGGCTGCAGATGCTTCATAGTGCAGTGCTTAACCCCTTGTACCAACAGGCAGGCCCTGAGAATCTATCTTTGATATGAGTCAAAAATCTCTATTTTCTTTGTGTTGCACAAAACCACTTGCTTGGGTTTTCACTCCCATTTAGAGAGGTAAATGGCCACACGGCATGATTTCTGAGCCCTGCCAGAGAAAATGATGACTGTGTGAGGAGCAGACTAGGTCTGTTAGAGCCGTTCCCACCCTTGTAAGGATGAAGACTCCACATCCTAGACAGCCATGCGGGAAGACCAGGGTAAGAAGTCAGAAAGAAAAGGAAATAGTGGATTGTTTCACCTATAGAAGGGATATCGGGAAACTGAACAGAGGGTTAGGAAAAAAAGAAAAAACTTGCAAACGGACCATAGATCTGAGGTATATAGCAGCAGTGGGGCCTGGGGGGCTCAAAACAGGGGAGGGGATAGCGCAAGGGACTGTAGGATGGGTCACAGGTGCGGTGGTGGTGGATGAACTACGGGGACTACCCCCAAGGGGAGAAATCAAACACTGTCCAAAATGAACAGTGCAAGAAAATAAATAAATTTATATTTTTTTAAAGAAAAGTCCCCTCAGGTAGGGGGACCCAGGGGCCTGCATGGATGGAGCATCTAGGGGGTGTTGGGGTAGTGACCATGGTTTACCTCTTGTGTGGGCTGGGTGGCTCTAATGCTTCTAATATAAAGAGACAAAAGAGTAGCCCTCTAAGCTGACCATGCCCAGATGGTGTTGTGAGAGTGTGAGACGGTCGTGAACTAGAGAGTATGGCAAAGTTAAGTCTGTGTGCCTGACGTACAATATGGAAAACAAACACAAAAGTGTTCCATGAAAGGAATAATGAGTAGAAAATAAGGTCACACTAGCAGCTTTGAAAGGCTGAACCCAGGCTGAGGGCCGGACCTCCAGCCCGAGCCAAAGCTGACCTGGATGTTCTTCACCGGACCTCTGGCTTCTGTGTGCACAGCCACCACACGGCCTTGGAAGAAGAAACTGTTCAAAGGCTCAGGACACCACTGAGAGGTTCTGAAAGGTTGGAGAACACATTTTTAGTCCTTTCAAAAACAGAACACCAGGGCCTCCCTCCCAGGGTTAACTCTCAGTGCTAGCACCCCGATGGCCTCAGTTCCATCCCCAGTCAGGGAGCTGACCCGCATGGCGCAGCAGACCTCTCCTGTCATCCTACTGCTCCCCTCAGTGGTGTATTTCAGTGCATCTGCTCCCCACTCTGTCTCTGGTGCAGCCTCTTAACCCCCCTTCCACCTCCCCCACCCCTGCACCTCTGGCCTACATCCCAGTTCTTATACACAAAAATAAAATACAAAAACAAAAAGAGAAACAGAACACCATTAAGGAAGTTCTGAATTCTCTTTTTCTTTTTTCTAGCTCAAGATGTAATGGGTCAAATCCAGTTTGCTGGCTGTTTGTTTTTTTAATTTTATAACAGTGGTTTCAATTGGGGTGTTTTGCTGCCTAAAGGTGATTTTCAAAGTCTGGAGACAATTTGGTTGTCACAGGCAGGGTTGGGGACCCTACTGGTCATGTTCAGGGTACCTGGCATCAGGGTCAGTCTGGGTGGGGTGAGCGTGCTTCCCCCCGCACCATGGAGATGTGTTGATGGTACAGGCTGGGTTGAGAATCTCTGGTTTTATTGGCATCCAGCCACTTTCATTGGTTTCTGGGTTCCTTTGGCTGTTCTAACCTGTTTCAGCCTCAGAGTCGAGTAATTGAGACAGAAATCATCTGGCCTAAAAAGCCTAAAATATGTATGATCTGCCCTTGTACAGAAAATGTTTGCCAACCCATATCTAGATCATCAATTAAGAAAAACAAGAAAATCTGTATTATTTTTTAAGTGGCATTGTTTTTGGCCTGTTGGAAGCTTTTTAGAAGTCCTCTTGGTTTTGACCCTGTTGGATATGTTTTAATCCTATTCCTCTGATTACCACCCGGTTATCTTTTAATGCAGCCTGGCTTACTCTGAGCTGAGCCCACTACCATTCAAATCCAGATACACCCCTGCTCTCTAGGGGGTGTCCTGTCCAGTGGGGGAGACAGACATTCATTAAGTCAGTACGCTGATGTACGGCAGTGAGGACTTGGCGGCTACGAGGCAGGTTGCCTGGGACTCAGGAAAGCTTTCCTGAGGAAATAAAGATAGAAGTGAACTGAACTCTGTGTGTGTGTGTGTGTGTGTGTGTGTGTGTGTGTGTGGCATGGGTTCCTGGGCAAGGTGTAGGTGAAGCTGGCATGGAAGTTTGTGGGACTCGGTGAAACTCTGTGGGCAGATTATATGTAGAACCTTTATCCCAAGAGCATAAAGAGTGAAAAGAAGCCGCTGAGGGGCTGGAGGAGGGGGAATTGACTAGACCTGCATTTCAAGTTGAGATTGTCTCATTTGAAAGTAGTTTAAAACTCAGTTATTTTTAAAACAATCAACTGATTAACTTTAAAAAATTTAATTAAACCACTGAACTCATTTTTTTCCTCTCCCAACATAGTGAAAAGACTGAATTCAAATATGATTTTTTTACGAAACAGGTTTATATGTGTAGACTCCACTGGAATTTAGCCTATGGTGATGTCTAAGGTCATACTTCCTTTGAAAATAGTGAGAGAGAGAGAGAGAGAGAGAGAGAGAGAGAGAGAGAGAGAGATGTTGCTGAAATTCCCTGTTTTTACTATGCCTTCTAAGTTTCCCAGGACTTTAATTCACCAGAGTCAATAGAATCAATATGTCATTGTATAAATTCTTTATTGTGTCGGCCATCCAGTTTTTCTGTGCAAAATGTGGTCTTAAGGTAGTTTTGATTTCCTTTTTGTCTCATCTATCTAGCTGATCATTTCTAACCTACAACATTTTGTTACTGTCCACAACCTATTCATTATTTATTAGTAGTACTTTTGGGAATCCAGGCTACCAATCCTTTATGTGACAAAATCAACCAAATACTCTATTGAATGGGTTAAAGGAGGGATGAAAGGATAAAGTACGTAATAGGATGTGATTTTGGTTATTGTCCTTTTAATGATTGACCATCACCATTCAAGAAACAATTATTTTTGTTCTACAGCAGGGTTGTCAAGCTACTAAATCCAGCTGGCCGCCTGGATTTGTACATAAAGTTTTATGGAATACAGTCACATCGTTTGTTTACATGTGCCATGGCTGCTTTTATGCTACAATGACAGAGTCGAGCAATTTCATCAGAGACTGTATCACTGTGAATCTGAAATATTTACTATCTGGCCCTTTAGCAGGAGAAGTTTGATGACTCCTGTTCTATTTATATATTCTTGCAATGTAAATGCATTTAGTGGTAACTATGGACATAGCCTTTGCCTTTTTATGGCCACCCTAAAACCCTGCATCTTCCCACAGGCCGGGTAAGACCCTGTTAAGGACTGAAATGGTTTTCAGCACTTATGACCTAAGCAACACTTCACTAAGCATTTTATATACATTATCGCACATAATCCTCCTGCAGCCTGCAAATTAGATATTATTATACTCATTTTGCAAATGAATCAATTTAGATTAGTTAAATAACATGTCTAAGTTCCTAAAACCTATAAGTGGCAGAAATGGGAATTTTATTCCAAATCTACTCTTCCCTGGGCTGCTACCCTCCCTACACTATGGTGGCGAATACCCTATTTTCTATCAACCAGTTGAATAAGGAAAACGATTGTTGGGCTTGCAAGTGATACTAGTTTCCCATAAAGGACCTAGAGTCGTCGATTCAACAGTACCTCCAAGAGCAGAGCTCCACTGCCCTTTGAGAATCCGAGCAGATTCTACATGACAAGGGTGTTGGTGGCCCACTCGTGTCTTCGAGGGTTACGTCCTCATATGTGTTTTCTGGAGTTCATTTCTGAGAGATTTTAATTTCATCTTCGAGCCTGGAAAGGGAAAAAATGGTTGGCACAGAAATATCTCTTGACCACCTTAGGGTTCCAATATATACCACATTCAAAGCTCTCCGTGCCTCAGACCAGAACATTTGAGGGCACTACAGAATGATTAAAGAAGCCCTCCTTCCCAGCCCCGTCTGTCAGCACTGGCGTATTTGCATTTCACAAGCCAGATGACTTGCCTGATGAGAATGATGCTGTTGACATCACAGGGCGGCTGCCTCAGCGGCTCCAGCCCTGAGATGCCGGGAGTGCTCCAGTGACAGGTGATGGCAGTGCCCACAGCAAATGGAAACCCTTGATCTGTTAGTCAAGCCTACTTGACTGCAATAGAACTCACCAGATGGACTCTCAGAACCGAGTCCCCTCATCCCCAGATGCCCAAAGTGATTGGTGAAAACAAATTCACATCAACTCTCAGCTGTTTGACTCCAACAAGTTATTTTCAAAAGAGCCAGGTATGTGGTGTAATTCAAATTTTTTTTCCCTTGAAGCAATTTGTTTGAAAAAAGAATATATTTTTAAATGACTCTTCCAAATGGTAGAAAATAATATTGCACCCCGGTGGGTTTTTTCCTTACTTTAGGATAAACCAGGAATTATTTTAAATCTATTCTGAACACAATGACACTCCATTAACCTCCTTGGTCTAGAGACAGGCCACTAGGGTTGAGCAAGTTAAAAAATAGAATTTTTTAAGTCCCCAGCTATAAAATGAATTACCCAACAGATGCAGCAGACTCTGAAGGAATCATTAAGAGCTATTTAGCTAAATAATATCTGTGCTAACAAGTCCCACAAAACAGATTTCCGTGACGATGTGCATTCTACGATGGCCCTAAACACACATCACACCATAAGGGTTCCATCAGCTAATTAATATAGGGTGAGTGCTTTAAAAAATGAAATTAACTGAATAAGATTCTCTTAACTGATCTCCTTATTTCAATGGCACAAAGAAGAGCTATTTGTATAACTCAAAGAGTCCTAAGTCTCCCTTTGACTTTGCTTTGGCCTGTGAAGGCAGGAACTTCCCATAGTTCTGTCTCTTGCTTGTGCTTTTAACAACTCTCCCAGCAAATATGCTTATAAAGCACTTCTTTGATCCCACTGCCCTGGCAGGTGTGATGAGAATTCTCACCTTGTAAAACAGTCTATCCTGACCATCTTTAGAGATATTCATTCATCTATTCTGTTAACAATATGTATTGAGCTTCCACTGTGTACTAACCAGTTGATGTGAACAGACATTGTGTCTTCATTCCTTCCCTTCAGCACATCTGCCTTATTCAGTACTGCTGGTCAGTACAGTTTCACTTGGGGGAGCTCTTGAAGCTCAAGTAAATGTATCTCAGAAGCCTTCTAAATGAACATCCATGAGCCATTTGCTCCAGCTCCACGGTGACCTCTTGTAGCTGTTGGTAGATTGCACCAAAACTTCTTAGTGCTCAAAAATCCAAGTGAGAAAGTTATACTACAAGAGTCCATGAGCATGCAGGTGATAAGGTCCAGACTGTTCTGCAAAACCAGTGATGTCCTTCCTACCCAGGTGTCTGGCCTGACTCCTTAATGTTGCCATGTAACTTCGAGGTAAAATTAATTTCTTCTGCTTCTTATATTAGACTCAGCATCTTCCCCAAATAGTAGCTATGAGGTTGTATACTTTTCCTCCTCTGGCTTATCAGTTGAGGAGTGGATGGTGGAAGGGCGTGGGTTGCTGCTCTTTAAGTCTAAATTCCACATTCAACTTCTCTGGACATATACGTGGTCCTTAAATTGTTCAGTCTTTTAAGATGAATATCCAGCAAATAGTTGCAATCCAGTATGCTAGATCAATAATAGAGCTATGTATAAAGCTTTTGAATTGCATGAAAAATGGTGTGACCATTGTTGTGTTGGCCAGAGGATTGGAAATGGCTTTTCAGAGGATGGGCTGGAGTACTGAGTCCTGAAAATCCATTTGACCTGGAGGATATGGGTGGAGGAGGAACAGCAATGAGTATGAGGAAGCTCCCTGAAAAACAATGCAGGTCAGGCTTGCATTGATAGTTTGGTACCACTGGGGCATCTGGTACAAGGCAGTAAGATAAATGGAATCTGATGATGAACTGTTCCTAAAACATGGGAAGCAAGACGCCTATTCCCAACTGTTGATCAACACTACAACATATACCAAAGGGGATGGCAATGGATATGTGGAAGTTTGGCTATGTGGACACTATATGGAAAGGTATTGAGGGGTTGCTGATTGCTTTTTAAACAAGAGACTGGAACAATATGGAAGAGTGTTGAATTCTTAGACACATACTGTTCAAAAAACGTATATGATGCAAGATACATACATTATAATATAATGCTGTGAATCCAGTACATTAAAAAAGTAAAAAAGAAACTGATGGAATTAATAATATGTAACTAATTATAACCTTTTACGTCCAAATTATTTCAACATGTAATCAATATAAAAGTTTTTGCAAGATTTGACAGTCTTAAAAAATTATCTTAAAACTCCAGTTTGTTTAACATTGATATCAGTTTTCAATTTGGACAAGCTAAAATGCGCAGTAGCTGCCTGTGATGGGCAGCAACTCTAGGTCTTAGAATACCTCCAAACAACCTGGATGATACAGATCACCAGGATAGCAGTGTTGCATGGGTACTAGCATCTAGTAAAGACTAACACAAGTTGAAAAAGTGACATTCACTCTTGCTTTTCCAGCCTGCAAGGTGGTTGGTACACTGTCTGATGATGACCTTGAACTCTCACAAGAAGCCACAGAAGGGTAAGGAAATAATAATTGCTGACATTTATTGAGCACCTACTATGTGCCAGACCTTTATTGTGCATCTTTCTGCTTAATTTTCACCGCAACCTCTAGGAAATGTTCTCAGTTTCTTCTTTTCAGAGACAGAGGAACTGAGACTTCAAAAGTCTATGTTCCTTCCCCAAATTACATGACTGTGTCTAGAAGCAAGGACAGGGTTAAAGTTCACTCATGTGAAATTGGTCTCATCACTGTTCTGCCCTCCAGTCAGTATGAGTGCATCATCAAAGGCATACACTCTAGGAAGCAGATGATGGATGGATAGATGGATGGATAGATGGATGGATGGAGGGATGGATGAATAGATACATGAGAGATAATAGGTGATAGATGATATCTACAGATATATACATACATACGCATACATACTATTACAGATGTAGTAAATATTGCATATAAAATATATAAAACTGATTCTATTCAATCCAGCATGCTTTCCTACAAACTGAGTACTCCACACTCAATAGGCAAACATTAAGTGTCCAGTGCCAAAGCTGTATAAGACTCTAGATAGAGAAAAATTAATAAAACACTAAACCTGTTAACTGTTTGTCAGTTTAGTGCGGCTGACAAAGACATGGAGAACTTAAGCTCTTCAAGACGTTATTCAATACATCAAACTATTCACACAGCAGGAGGACCCAGGGCGCACGCAGTGGGAGGGTGTGTGTGTCCAGTTCAGCCGGGAGACTAGAGGGGACTTTGCAGGGAGGGTCCTCAGTACCGCATCTGGAAGGACACACACTCCCCCCATCTAGATTCTAATTAACAACCTTTCATTATTCAACTAAATGAGTCCATTTACCCAACAGACAGATGTGGGTGAAATGGAGCCCAGGAGGTCGTTTCTCTTGCTCCTTTAAGGTCTCCTTCCTCTGGAACAGTGTTTTTATACTGTGGAAATTAATTAGTGAGTCAAGAGCAGCATTTGTCTTAATGAAATAAATTAAAACCGTAAAGAACAATAGGTATCAGGGGTAGTTCTGGCCTCAGGATTCATATCCTTCCCAGCAGTTAGATGTTTTTCCAAGTTCAAAGTTCTGTCCAGGGTATCTGCTATTGGTCCCGTGTGTTTGACACTGATAGAGGTGTGTTATGTCGTGGGACTTTTACTTCAGTGTATGTCTGGGTGTACTATTTCAATCTACATATTTTATACTGTGGCCACAGTCACCAAGGTGCTCTGTGGGTCATGCACCTGGCCATCTCCTGTCTCTCTGGGCACAGCTAGAGGCTGCCCTTGCCTTTGACTCGGTCTGCTGCCTGCCATTCTGGGGAGCTTGCTGTTCTCTCCACCAGCATGCCTGGGGGTGAGGGGTGGATGTGGAGTGGCTGCCTCCATTGCTGCCCCCTCCCTTCTCCATAGCAGCCCTCCCCAACCCACTTCTGGGTACACATCCTTGATGGAGGAGCAGAAACATCTGAACAGGACTTCCCCTTAGTCACCCAAATGTTAGAGATCTTCACAGAAGCCTATTCACCAACTGTTTCTTAATCCCGTGTCTTCGCCTGCCTTCTACTCTTTGTGAGAATCCTTCCTCCTTCTAACTTCCACTGTGCCAACTGCCATCCGCCATTCAGGCCATCTCTCAGGTCAGGCCTGGCCTGGGATTCCTATCCTTTCTGCCATACTGGACCTCTCTCTGAGTTTCCATTATGGAAATGACCACTAGGCAGTAGTTGTGATTGTAGGTGTGTGTATGCACATACACCTACATGTCTTTACACACTTGTCTGTGTGGGGAGAGGGCTTAGCATATCCTGCAGACCAGCTCAGAGCAGACAGTTACAAATCCTGTTTGGAGTTATGAGCCACTTGCCTCCCTCTTCATTCTTTCCATTGCAGAGGTTAGGACTAAGCAGGTATTACAACACACTTCCTAAGACCAACATTAGTGCCCCTGATACTGAGATTTTCATGTGTGCTTTTCAGATGATACTTGGGTCAGAAGTATTTGGGGAACTGGTTCAAATTTAAATTCTTGGACCTTCTCCCAAGGAACTTCAGTTCTGGAGGTCTGCGCAGGGCCTAGAAGTGTGTTAAAACAAACATATGTAGGTGCCATGAGGCTAAAGATTTTGCTGTTTTGAAGACTGTATGTCCTCCAGCTCTTAGATCTGATCCTCATTCATAGCAGTTGCTTAAAATATTTGTTAAAAAAACTACAAATGCCTTTGTAGCTAGGATGTCCATTCTATTGCTTATCCTACCATTGAAGAGAATTTTTATGGGAAGAACTCAATATATTTTCCTTAGGTTCTAATAGTATTTCTGTGACTAATTTCAAGATAACTTGTGGGTGTCAGCAATATAAATTAAAAGTTTTTTGTTGCTTTTTTAATTAAGAGACTATTGGAGGAGGCAGTGCACAGCACACTTGCTGTCTGAGCTTTCCTTCTCCTCCTGCTATGCCATTTATCAGGATCTCATCCTGCCATTCACACACTAGCTACTCAGTGTTCACTGTGGAATTCATGAATGGAGCTGACAGCTGGTCCATCTCAGTCTTATGGTTGAAATACCGTGATGCCAATATTCAGGGGCCTATATAAGAACTGCTATTAGTAGGTTGATCTATAGGAAATTGCCAGTTTTTGTGAGTCAAAAATGATCAAAGGTCACCAATTTCCTATCATTCAACTGAACACAGTGTTAATCTGATGCAGTTGTGAGTAAAACCAAAAATAACTAGATCAAACAGACTCCTCTGTGAGAAATCCAGGCTCATTACCCCCTCCACTCCAGCCCCTTCTCAGCCCATGGAAATGATGCCATGTGTGAAAACGTCCCGAGGCAGGGAGACCCCCATCTCCCCAATGTCAGAAATGACTCTCCTGGGACACGAGCCTTGGCATCAGCCAAGGGTGACAATGGGGTCCTGAGTACATAGCCAGGATCCTTTCCCCACAGAGCAACAGCAAACTCTGATCACCTCCTTTCTCAAACCTTACATATCATCCCCTAGATCAAGGGCTTGCCAGATTTTCAGATTGTGAGCTATTGCAAATCTAGCCACCTAGCAGCCCAGCACACTAACTGCCCGACATTCTCCAGAATAAATGTTACCTGAGAAGATGCCCAGTCCTTTGGAGGCAAAGTCTGGACTTCATCAAATATTAATACAAACCAGAAAACAAATGCTAATTATGCCTTTGTCATAAAACAGGACACACGGAGCAGCTTAATGAACTGCAACGAGCTCGCAGACTCCATTTTAAGAAGCATGGATGACAAGGCAGCAACTGCATTTCTCTTTAGGTAAGCCAGGCCACTCACTGCTTTAGGGCTGAGTCTCTGGGCTACATTCATTCAGTCCATGAGGACTGGTACAAAAGGGAGTAAGGACTCCCGCCTGTGCCGTTCCCAGCTACAGGAGCTTAGAAAAGCTACTAAACCTCCTGTGCCTCAGTTTCTTCATCAGTTACATGGAGATGTGAGTGCCTACTTATAGGTGTGATGTGCGAACTGAATAAACGAACATGAATATTTAATAGTGAGTCATATGATGCTCCCACATGTAAGTGCTAGCTTACCTGTTTTAGCTGCAATTAACGTAAGGTCTGCATCTTCAAACACATTAGAACATCCAGTACTACACATTTGGGAAGATGGCAGGGACCTGAATGAGGAAAATGTGTATAGCTGAATTATCATAACTGCACCAACAGGCTGAGTTTACCTGTGCAAAATCTGCCCACAATTCGCGTGAAAATGGATCAGTAACATGGGGAGACATCAGAGGCTTGTTTGATGCTCTGTAGAGCCCCCGCCCACAAAAGCATTACTGCTATTTTATCATGAATAGGGCTTAATTAATTGTGGCTGCAGGGAAATATTTTAAATCACCCTCAGGAAAACCATTATAATGGTTAATTCTCAATTCTCTGGAAAGAAACCGGAACCCTTATCAGAGTAGCTACTTGAATCCAAAATAAGGCCCTACCCAGTTCCTATTACCCAAATAAACTCTTTGCCATGGAACAGTGGGGGATATTTCCAAATTAAGGATGCCCCTGGGAATAGCCATTTAGTATTTTGCATAGAGAATTTCTTCTGTTATTATTCAAGCATCAGTTGGGAAACACCATCTCTATCTGAGCAGGCTTTGATGATGCAGGAATTTACAGCCATCAGTAGGGAAAGATCCATTTTCCTCAACAAATTTGGTGGAAGCAGAAAAACATGCAGTAAATTAAACCTGATTTGCATGACATTGTGCACGCATGCAGTCCCTCCTATGAGCTGGGGAATGCTCCTTGATTGAATTTTTCTATTTCTCTATGTTTGTAGGGTACTCTGGGAACAATCGAGGAGCCCTCTGTTGGCTAATTAACACCTGTAAATTCACATTGCCTGGTGTCTTCCTTAGATTGCAGAGGTAATGAGTCCAAATCCTGGTAGGGTTGTATTTTTATTAAAATTTCTTCATATCTTTTTCTTTTCGTGTCAACCAGATTGCTACAAAGTTAACCCTTTAATGTCTTTTTTGTTCTGTCTTTTTCCTGGGGAATCAAGCAGAAGTTAGAGAACTCTCCTCCGGTGGCTGAGAAGGGGAAATCACACACCTGAGAGGCTGTGACTAGTAAAATAAAGCTTCTGAATGCATGGTGACTCAGTAACTGCAGATGGGAATTCCAGCTAGTGAGTATATGGGCCAGTTTACCTGATGCCAACTACATGCTCAGTAATTCATTAAGAAATATTTCTTGGGTGAGACATACATCATGAAAGCAAGGTGGATTTTTAAGAGGAAAGATTCAGGTGTTGCCCACAAGTACATAAGCAAAAGGGAAGCTGGTCCCTTCCTCTGCCTAGTTCCAGTCTAAGAGTCAGGGTGCCCATGGATCTGCTTGCTGCTGATGCTGGACCCAGTGGAGTGAGAATGTACTGGGGATGATGCAAACCTGAGTCTGTTCTATGTTGCTGCACAAGGCCCCACTGTAGACCAACCTCAAGTGTGTGTCAGTATGCACCTACCACTGAAGAGACGAGTAAGAGAGCCCCCACTCGGGAGAGCTGCAGTAAACGGCCTTAGAAAAAAGTGATCAAATGTGTTGAATTTTTTTGTTGTTGTTGTTGAATTATTTTTATGTTACTTATGAAAAGGTTGAGCCCATTGATGACTCTCCTAACTAAGATAAGCTAGTGGCAAGAACAGGTCCCCAAATGTAGAATGGCTCAGATATAGTACCTGTTTGAATTTGATGTGAAACACAGTGTTCCCCAAATTGTGTCCGTAACATACAATTGTTTCTTTACTTTTAATGCTTCTTTCAACCTCAGGAGAATCAAAATTAAGTTTTGAAATTTTTTAAAAACCAGAACCCATAGTTTTATTGTCTTTAAGTCAGGAATTTGGAAAAATTTGGAATTTGAATTACTAATAATGTCTACATTCTTATAATGATCTATTAGAATAACAATTTAGTGATATAATAACTTTAATTTGAAAAATGTAATTGAGTAATTATAATTTTAGGTTGAAATCTTACCAATTTTGTATATATTTATAGTATTAAAATATTTAAGAGAACTTAAAGTTCACTGTGTTTAAAAGTCTAATTTGTTAGGTTTATAAGGATTACTTAAGTAGGGGAAAAGTTTTTCAGCCAAATAATTGAAGTGTTTGAAGAGGAAACTGAATATATCAAGGTTATAGATACAGTTTAAAATCTGTAAAGAGCTTAACCACATTTGTAAATGAGACCAAGCATTAATAGTGTGCCCTTCTCCTGAAAAGTGATTGTTAAAATTTGCAAGATTTAAAGGTAGAATATTACGATTTGCAAAGTGAACTAAAAAGCTTAAGGAAGGATTATGTTTTTGGATTAGTAACTTTAATAAAATAATTATTAATACAACCAAAGATACCTGATTAGAATTTTCCAGCACACCAAAACCATTCTAAAGGACATACACTCACACACAAAATTATTCTGTTTAACAAATTTTATATTCAATAAAATGTCTTTTATGAATTTTTTCTTTATGTGGTTTCAGTAAACTGGAAAAAAGAAAAAAAAGTTGGGCAACCAATTTTTGGATAACTTTGATTGAGTAGACTTTTATGGACTTGATGAGTCTTTAGTTTCTTACTACAAAGTTTTTCCAAGAGCAAAACTTTGGTGGATCCACATCAGTGTCTCTCACACTTAAGCAACAGATATAGCACCCTTTTAAAGAGGATAGTAGGGCTTCCCTGGTGGCGCAATGGGTTAAGCAACGCACTGTGAAGCCAGTGCAGCCACTGAAACACAAGTTCGATCCCTGCCACCGGCCAGCTCCACATGGTATAGCTAGACCTCTCCTGCCTCACCCACTGCTTCCCTCAGCAGTATGTTCTGTTCCCCACTCTGTCTCTGGTGGATTCTCTCACCTCCCACACCTCTGGCCTGTACCCCAGTTCTTGTATGCATAAATAAATGAGTCTTTAAAAAAATAAAGAGGAAAGTGATCAAATACCCCTGTGTTAAATTACTTTTATGTTACTTAAGTGTGGTTAACATCAAACCAGATCCAAACTGTTCATGGAAAGAGGTCTATTATACCCAAAAACAAGTTAACCAACTAAACACATACTCAAAGACATAAAGATTAGTCAATGAAATGCAAACTCAATACATGATTTTTGAGCCATAATAAAATTCAGTGAGCACCATCAATTTGTATCGATGTGTAATGTCTGACAGCAACTCAGACATAATTAGCTGCGTGAGGACCATGCTGCTGCTTAGCCCTGATCTGTGTGCCCATGAGATCGCCTTGTGCACTGACTCCATTTGCACCCCACTTCCCTCTACTGAACCTCTTTGTATGGCCTGCTGTGATATCATTTGGTATAAACGCATCATTTACTATTCAGTTCACCTCTGTTCTTTGCTCATTAGTAGCAACCATTAAAATAGTGCCACCTGGCAATGACATGATTACAAACAAAAGCAAATAAGAGCCCAGAGTCTGTGGCAGACTTGGTTATAAGGTGGTGATCTCAGATAATCCACAGTAGCCAAACATTTAAATGTCTGGATTAAATTTTAAAAAATTGAAACTTGTAGGGAATCCAGAATTTCAGGGATACAGAACTTGAAAAACATGATAAAATAGGCCTTAAGATGTGAGGAAAGATAAACTCTAGTTCAAATGCTTGCTTTTCGACTTAATAGTTGTGTGAGCTTTTTGTATCTCTTTCCTCTGTTTATAATAATCCTACCAATTCCATAGAGTTGAAGTGAAACATGGAGGGACTAAATGTAAAGGAATGAAAAAAAGGGTTTAGCATTCATTAAGAGACATTAGGTATTTACTATACTTACTATTTTTGCCAAATAGCCAACTCTGAAGTTGTGTCTGTGTGGAAAGAGAGATAGGTTTTCTTAATATGCCCAGAATAGGCCTCTTCCACTAGTGTGACCTTGGTATGGGGATTGAAAGTCAGTGGAGGCCCTCTGGGCCTCAGAGAGTCTGTTACTATTACTTGAAGAATGCAGATTATTTCACTTAAATCCCCAGGAGTTGAGAAGATGCTCTTGTCCTGTCTCAATCCTTTGCCCTTTTCATAACAAGGAAACAACCATGGTTCCCCCTTTTATAATCTGAAAGAATGTAGCTTGGGGGGGGGGGTTCATCCAGTTGTAGGTTCATCAGTGTACACCCTCCCTATCTGTGAAATATATCTCTTTTTTAAACACTTAGAGTAAAAAGATGAGGTAATGTTGTCATGTGAAGTCTCTCTACGATACCCCACATCCATTAAGATTTATATCCCTGGCTCACCCCATTTAACTTTAGAATATGTGTGTCATTAAATTTTCCCTTCATGTGTCATTAAATTGGTTTTTCCAATTCTAACATGTCTGATGTTATTTTGATTACTTGTCCAGTAAGAAGAACCCAGTGGGATGGGGTCTTTCTCTTGTGCTCCGACAATAGCTAGACATTTTGCCTATCTCAGACACAAATGCCAAAAATCCTTTTCTGAGCCCCCACGATGAGAAAACTGGTGGGGTTCAGGGTCTCTCTTTTCAGCCAGAGAAATTTTTGTCTTACATTCATACTTTATACACAGGGCTGGATTAACAGGAATGTCTGACTAAATGAACTTTTTATTAAAAATTTTTTAAATTAAAAATCACTAGCATATTATTGTAAAGCTACTAATGATAACTGACCCATTATCATTACCCACTGTGGCAAACACAAGAAATTTATGAGTTAGGTATTATCATTATCCTCACTATACTAGTAAAAATTAAATTAAAAATACATACTTTTGGTTCATATAGTGCTTTGAATAAAAGATATTCCTGGAAGTGCTACCGCTGACAACAACTTAAAATAGTCCTCAATTTTGAAAGCCCTTATAAACTGATCTTCCTGGGCTAACCTTAAGATATAATTCCTTAAATATTAGGCAAAATCATTTTTCTCACCTTTTTGAAATACTAAGCATAGTTATGCATACCCATCAGCTAAGAATTCACACCTCTCAAGCCGGCCTCCTAATGAGTCAGCATCCTTCATTTGATTACTATTAAAATGAAGAAGCGTGAAACCAATTTCGGGCAAGTTGAGAAAAATAGACTGTCTCTAAATTTTTCACAGTAATTTCATCCCAGGGGCCTTAGAAATGCAGACACATGCATGCCCACTAGTTAATCCACCACATCTCACACGCACGCACGAGTGAGGATATAGACACAAAGACTTAGGAAAAGGGTTTATGATAATTATGCAAATGTGTCTCTTAACTAAAGACTGGGCTGCCAATTACCTAAGGAATTTATTAATTCTGAACTCTGAAAAAAATCCATGATGAGAATGAGAAAAAATGTTGCCTAAATTGCTTATAAGATGATCTGAGCTATTACCCAATGTTTGGGGTTACGATCTTTTGATGTCATCTAATGTATATTTCATTTTTGTCAAAGGTGAAAAAGTCATTTGCCCCAGAAAGTGTTAAATGAATCATCTCATCTTACTGGCCAAAGGGTCCCCTTTCCTGTTGTAATGACCCAGTGTTGATGGGAATTTGAAATGTTCAAATTCTCAAAGGGCTCCAAGGCCACTTTCTCCTCTGTGGTTCTTAGCAAAATGGGTGTATGATTTTGCACATTGTACTGGAAGATTCTGCTTTAACATTTAGAGATGACCTCTGAATTGACTTCTTTTGCTTCAAGGGAATCATTATTTTCAACAATCTTGAACAATTTACTTGATTGAATCAACCGTATCTTTCTAATAGGTCATTAAATGAAAAAATTCAAATGATTATAAAACCTATGTTTTCTGCAATATAATCACAGCCAGAAATTTTGTGTGTGTATAATAAAATAAGATCATGGCACAACTATCATAAAGTGCCACTAACATGTCCTTTGAAACCAGAAGGATACAAATAAATAAATTAGTTAATTGGGGAAAAAGTGCCTAGCTAACATAACCAAGAATTGAGAGCATGCTGTGATGGAAAGTTACTAAACTAAGATTTAGGAAAATAAATTTTGGTCCCAGTAATCAGCATGATTATACTGGAAGAGAGACTATTCTCTGTGAGTCTTAAACTCTTCCTATGCTAAATTTGATTTCCAACCCTACCTGTGATAAGTTTTATTAAATAACTAAAACCCAGCTAAGTCTATTGTAAAGATGTAATTGGTTATTCTAAATGATTCATGAGTTGGGCAACATGTCATCCAGCAAGTAGAAAGTTGCTCTGCAAAGCTGTACAAAATGGAAGGTTTCTATAGGCAGAAGGAAGGCTAGATAAGAGAAGGGGAAATTACTTCAGGCTGAGGTAACCTACCCTTGGGGAATGAAAAAAAGGTCTTATGATCTTACCTTTCTTTGGGGAGTAGATGATGTGACTTCATTGGTGCTGACCAAAAACTTCCATAATGACCCATTAGGACAATATTCCTGGAAAAGATTGAAACCAGTAGTTTATGTTAGGTATATAGTCCTGGCGGGCATAGTACCCCATCTGGGAACTGTTGTTTTCTTAGCACTTAATGGGATAATGTGTATGTTGCAGTTTATAATTGCAACTCAACACTTATTTCCGCCTGTGCTGAAGCATGCTAGCGTTGCACTTCCGGCTTGCTTTGAGGTCAAGTATGGCCATAGAATGTGAGCAGACAATGCATGACACTTAGGCATAAACTTTGAGAATCAGAGGTTGATTTGCTACACACAGTTCTCATGCAGTAGATTGTGGAAGCACACATTGAGATGACGTGTTGGTCTTGGCAAGCTGGGTCCCTAAGTGACGACAATGAGCAGAACCCTGCTGAACCAACCATGTTAGACGTGATTCTTGCACAAGCAACAGTTTTCACTAAGTCGGACTTGTGAGATATCGGCGTTCTCACTGTGACACAACCTAGCACATCCTAATTCATTCAGTTGCTGTGAGTACTTTGAAAACTATTCGAATATCGTAATGAAGAAACTGCTTGTTCTGGACGTTACAAAGATATTTTTATTCTATTTAGAGTTTACAAAGAGCTCAAAGAGAAAAAACATAAAGTTTGCCTCTTTAAGAATGTCATTCTGTTAGTGAAAAATAGAGCTGTAAATGGCCTCATGGGTTAAAAGAGGGGAGGGAAGAGCACAAGGGACTGAGGTGATGGGTCACAGGTGCTTTGGTGGGAACTACTGGGACTACACCTGAGGGGAGAAATCAATATGGCCCAAAAATTAATAACAATGTAAGGAGATAAATATAAAATATTAAAAGTTGGGGGAAAAAGGTGGTCACATGAAGGAAAAATGCAGATAAAGTACTTGAGGAGGGGCAGGTAGCAATGTGCAAGCAGCCCTAGCTAAGCAAGCCTGATTCTTTTGCTTTTTGCTGCTTTGGGCACATTTTAGCATCTGTTTTTAACTGATCAAGAGAAATATAGGCTTGGGGTCATAGAGAATATATTACTTCATGTAGTCAGGAGAGACAATGTGGGGGGTCTTCTAAACATCGTGTTTTGTTTTGTCAGCAGAGTGGGGGCTCTTTGCCGTTTCTTAATTGGAATGACTTTCTGTGAGCAGGAACCCGCTGTTCTCCAGAGCACCCATCACTCCCTCGTGCCGCACACCAAGCCCCTCCATACAGCTGTTACCTGCCTGACACCTGAAGCCATTTAGATTTTGCAGTCTTTGCGCCGAAGCATATAGATTTCAGAGAGAAATGAGTGTTTAGTAAAGCAATTAAAAAGTAGCACAACTGTACGAAAATGAAAAATGCAATATAACCTATAACATATATTCTATATACATATAATATGTATTATATATACACATTATACTCAACTATATATATACTCAACTAACTTGTTAGGACCTTGACATTATAGGTACTGTGAGAGTCTCTAAAAAGCTGGGGTTACACAATACCTTGAAGGTAAGTTAATAGTTTTTTCTATAGGGCCTCCCTGGTGGCACAGTGGGTTGAGCGCCACACTGTGAAGCATCCACTGCACAGCAGCACAAATTCGATCCCCAGCCAGGGAGAGGACCCACATGGTGAGGCAGACCTCTCTTGCCTCGCCCTCTGCTCCCCTCAGCAGTGTATTTCAGTCTATCTGCCTGTTCTGCTCCCCACTGTCTCTGGTGAATCCGCTCACCTCCTGCCTCTGGCCTGTACCCCTGCTCTTGTATGCATCAATAAAAATCTTTTTTAAAAAAATAGTTTTTTTCTATAACCTTGAAGGAAATTTTAAGGGTTAAGCAATGATTGAAAAGGAGACTTGGATTGGGTTAGTTGAGAAAGAGACTGACTTAAATGCAATATTTCTTTTGTCATCCTCGTTTTTTTTAATGATGTGTCCCATCAATGGCTTCTTATTTTTTATAGTTTTAGACCCAGATATAAATCAACAGCGGCTAAGTTGCTGTATAAGTGCCTCTCTGCCTGTGACAGTAGTCTTTGGACTATACTTTGAAAATGGCTGATTAATAGGTGTTATAAAGTTACCCCATTTATGAGCTGGGAAGAGAAGGATGCTGGAGGAAGACTTCTGTGGTTAGGTACATTTGAGTCTGGGGTGTGCAAATTTGGGTTTGGTCAAATGGTTCTGCTTCCCTGAGGGCATTGCTTCCCCCAAGCTCCATGGCTGTAGCCATGGAAGTACAGCTGGGAAGTACAGCAACTTCTTTGAAAGCCCTCACTTGGTTTGCAAAAGCCCTGACTTGGTTTGCAAATTATCTTGAATGTCGCCACTTTTCACTAGGTTCCTGGTGCTGCTCCTACCTGTATCTTCTCACAGGGCTCCCTCTTACTCCTTAGCATTCTATTTCCCAAGTTACCTAATCCTTTACCACCACCGTCAGGCATGTTTGTCTTCTTCCCTCAGACCTCAGAGACTTTCTCATCCACTGGAATCCATCTGCATTCTTTACTGCCCACAGGTCTGAGATCTCTGTGCTCTGATTCTACACTGCTGTTCCACCTCCGGTCAGCCTACCCTCCTGCTCCCTCCACACCAATGTTCTGGCTTCTTAACACATGTGAAGTCTACATCTTTGCACTCCTCTCTTCTAGAATGTTCTTCCCAGATGCCTACCTGGTCAGTCCTCCAATTGTCCACATTTTTGCTCTAATGTCATCTTTTCAGAGTCTTTACAATTACAGTTTCTTCCCTTATGTTCACTTATTAATATTTTGTCATTATACTTACTACCACTTGACACTGTTCTTGCTATTAGTAATGAGATATTACAATATACCCTCCTGTCTTTGGGTTCTGAAGCTGAAAACAAATAGACTGCCAATGGCTTTTGTAGACGATATAAACTGTTGTTTCCATGGAAGAAGCTATGAGTCCATTGAGAAGAAGGACTTAGAGTCTCAGAGTCAGGATTCATTAGAGAGAAAGCCAAGTGGCAATGATAAAGGAGTGGATTCTTATAGAGCGCTGAGAGAGACTTTCATTATATGTATAAAACATATGTGTATATAATGTAAATTTCATGGAATTTGAGGGCTCCTAGGCATTTGGGTTAAAAACCTCGCAGGAGAAAAGCAGGTGAAGCCCATGTTGGAGCCTGCTGTAGTGGAGTTTGGGAGGACAGGGTCCTAAGTCAGATGTGGACTCCTGCCTGGAAGGTCCAGGGAGCCGCAATAAAATAGAAAAGACTAGAACAGAGGCCAAGGAGCAGGCTAAACATGATCAGATTTAAAAAAAGCCTATAGGTGGAAGGATGCTGAATGTAGGGATGGTATCTCCAGATGTAGAAGTTGGACTGATGGGGGTAGGGACTAGGAGGGGTAAGATTTGAAGCAGATGAGACAGGAAAACTTTAATCTGTTGCCGGATAAATACACATATCTTGCAAAAGAAACTGCAAATCCCTGTTTTGCAGAAGAGACGCCTCCATCTAAGAAATTTAGCCAACCTGTTTCTCATGATTTTTGAGACATTAAGCAGGATTGCCAGGATGGTGGAGTGGAGATGGAGGCAGTTGATCTTCATGTAGAAAGCAACCCCTCAATAGGGAGGAAATCTTTGGGTGTCTCTCTGGCTTGCAAGGTTGGGGCAAGAACTAAGTTTCCACTCTCAGGACACAATGATGGTCTGGAAAAAGTGTGGAGAGCAGTGACTTTTATGGATAAAGACTTGGGACCAACTCCCAGATGTGAGTTCTGGGTAAGACCCCTGGTCCCCCCAGATTGTCCTTCATTGAGGAGGTTGGCACCCCACAAGAGAGGATTCAGAGTCGTATTTGATTTGATTTAGAAAAGCTAAATAATGTGACATATCTTGCACCTGAGTATAGTGGCTGCAAATTTATATCCACCACACAAGAAAATGGGGCCACAGGGCACAATCCCGGAAATTAGAGGAAGAGAATCAGGCCATCTTCTAATTAACTGCTCTGTGCAATATGCCTGTCAAGTACACTGTGGCAGGTACCTTGAGTCCCATTTTACTAGCAATAAAATTAAGTCACAAGCAGCTTGTTGACCTAGAAGGATTTGGAGTGAGACACTGACAGGGTCAGAGAGGCGGCCAGAGCTGGAGGTCACACAGCCCTTGCAGGCTCCTGCCCTGCCCTTGAACTCCTCCCTCCTGAACCACTAGGGCTCCAGGAAAATTTAAGGGGAAACATGCAAAAACACCCTCACTGGAGATTGAATTAATGCTTACCAGGGGGTGGGAGGGAATAAAAAAGAATTTACAAATCCATCAGGGAAAAGGGAGCATTACAGAGAAAAAAGAGCAAGTTATAAATGAAAAGGGGCGGGAAATTAATGGGGACTAAAATAGATTAGAATTTTATGTGCTCCACAGGGTTTACAACACTTCACTTGCAATTAGGAGTAAAATCAGGGACTCCCTAAACCCTTGTTCCCTGGAGGCAAAGAAGGGGAATAATGGATGTGTGGGGGAGAAGAAAGCCCAGAGGGCCGTGCTCGGGAAGTTTACAAAGGAATGGGTGGTGCGGCCTAGCAGCCTAGACTTCCAGGCTCTCCTGTGTCCTCAGGGATCTGCCTTTGTCCAGAGATCACAGCCCCAGTGTGAGCAGAAGAGAGAAGGAAAGTTCAGCTGCAGGGGCAGCCCTTGCTTTCCTCTTCTGTTTCCCTGGCCAAGGACCTGGGAGAGCCTGGACCATTTCACAGGGGCTGTGATTTCTCTTGCAAATGAACAGAGACACATTTATTAATAGCAGTAATGGCTGACCCATGTTCAGAGTGTTCACTTTTACTAATATCGTAACCCAGTGGGGGACAAGATCTTTAGAGATAGGTAGGAGGGGCAGGTATATCTTCTCTACTCATACAGATGGGGATGATAAATCTCAGAAAAAAAATAAAACTGAATTAAATAAATACAAGGCAGGGGAGCCTGGACTCAAACCCAGTTCTAAAAATTCAAATCTAGACTCAATATTTTCCTAAGAAAGGAAAGTAGGAGGAAACAAGTTTTGTCTTGGATGGGGACAGAGTCCATGGAGTGGTAAAATCATCATGCCTGCCCCAGGCATTTCCCAGCCAGCTTATGAGCCTGCAAAGAGATCTGCGTGTTTGTGTTTGGTGGCGGCTTACCGAGGTGCTGCGGCACTTTGCGTGGGACAATACTGTGTCGTTCACGATTGCAAGATGTTTGGCATCATTGCCTCCCACCCAACACGAATGGCAGCACCAGCCTTAGTCATCATGAGATTCCAGTGTGCCAGCGATTTCCAAGTGCCTCCTGGAGGCTGGTACTGTCCCCAGTTGAATATTGTGTCTCCCAAGAACAGTAGCATATCCCTGTGGTGTTAGAGAAAGAAGTCTGTAGATGTGAAGAACGTATAGCCAGGAGGAAAAGCAAAGCACAGCGCTGAGGCATGGAAACGCACAGCCCACTGACTGGATTAGCCAACAATTAGCAAAAGGGAAGGCAGGGGAGCTCGCCTTGCATTCCCAGGCGCTGTCTGAAACAGCTCCGGGACCCAGAGTCTTTGCATCTGGGGAGATCAGGGGCACTGTGCAGTCTATTCTGGTAAATGCAGCTACTATGGGGACTCCTTGGTTCTCGATTTATGGCTAGGAAGACCATTCTTCCTGGTTTACCTGGGGATGGCCCCAGTTTATTCCTGTTTTCCTGGTATGACTGTCATCAATTCCATCTTTCCCTCTGAAAAATGGTCTGGTTTGAATATTAACATATATGTTTCTCCTTATAAGGAAGAACCCATGCAAGGGCAATTCCTTGCATCCTTTGTGTCTGAGAAGCTGAGAGCTTGGCAGCTTCTGTACAAGTGAGAAGCTCCTCCTTTGAATTACAGTGTGTCTTTGGTCACTGTTAACACTCTGAATTGTCCTAAATTTACACATTAAAGTCTGAGAAATAAAATTTCTGAGAAAATAAATTTCTGTTGCTTAGGCCACCCAGTGTATGGAACTTTGTTATGGCAGCTCTAGGAACTTAAGACATCACCACTGGTATATGTAACACTGTAGTGGCCACCAGGAATAAAGTAAAATAAATAAACCACACAGTGTTCTTGGGGCGGGGTGGGGTGGGAGGGTGGTTGGTGATGAAAGGACAGTACGGAGGTTGGGTCTGATTCACCAAACAGCTTCACTTTGGTTTGCTCTAAAGTATAGACTCAACAAAAATAAACAATTCAGTAAAAAAATGGGCAGAAGAGCTAAAAAGACATTTCTCCAAAGAGGGAATGCAAATGGACAACAGGCATATGAAAGAATGCGCAACATCTCTTGTCATCAGAGAAATGCAAATCAAAACCCCAGTGAGATACCACCTCACCCCAGTGAGAATGGCACATATTAAAAAAATCTAGCAACAACAAGGTTGGCGAGGATGTGGAGTAAAAAGAACTCTACTACACTGCTGGTGGGAATGTAAACTGGTCCAACCACTATGGGAAGCAGTGTGGAGGTTCCTCAAGCTACTGAAAATGGAATTCCCATATGAGCCAGCAATTCCACTCCTAGGAATTTACCCAAAGGACACAAGAACACAAATTCAAAAGGACACCTGCATGCCTATGCTTATTGCGGCACTTTTTACAATAAGCAAATTATGGAAACAACCCAAATGCCCAAAAAATAGATGACTGGATCAAGAAGATGTAGTATATATACACAATGGAATATTACACAGCAATCAAAAAAGATAAAATCATGCAATTCACAGCAACATGGATGGAGCTAAAAGGGATTATGCTCAGTGAAACAGTCCAGAAAGAAAAGGAAAAATACTGGATGGTTTCACTTATAGGAAGAATGTAGAAGAAACAAATAAGGGACTAAGGAAAACATTAATTATAATAAATTAAAAATAAAAATCAACAGACAACTATAAATCAGAGACATTTCCCAGGGGAGGAGGAAGAAGGAACAAAATAGGTTGGAAGAGTACAAGGGACTATGGTGATGGGACACAGGTGAATTGGGGATGGGATTTCATAGGGACTGTTCCTGAAAGGAGAAAGTATATACTGTACAAAAATGAAAACTAATGTAAAATATATATAAAATAAAAAAATAAAATATACATAAGTTCAACCAACCAGCCTGATACAGTTACTCTAGCATTTTTCGAAAGTTTGCATTATGCTTACTGTTTAAATGGAAGCTTGCAGGGGACTTATTGGAAGCTGGTCACCTGTACTTTCCCTTATAGGTCTGCTGCCAGGAGGCTGAAGGGAACCTGGACTGTTGTTGGTAAGCACATAAAAACACTTCACTTTTATAAAAGACAACATTAGTTCATGTTTTTAATAAACAAAAGGAAGCTGAAGAGGGTTTTCATGTTTATGATGAAGGTAAAAAGTGAAAGTGACTTTGACATTGGCTTTGCAGCAAGTGTAAAGACAGCGGCACCCCTAGCTGTGAGGGAAGCCCCACTAAGTGCTTCCCCTGGATGTAAATACATCCAGGTTGTGTATTATAGCATACCCGATTCTACAATGTGCTAGTGTTATTTTAGATTGCATGTGCTGTTTGACATAACTTGGTGAGTAATTTAGAGGATCTGGGAATGCTCAAATTTTTTTCATATAAATGAATGGTAATTGCCTTTTCACTTTATACCATTTCAGTTTATGAAAAGCTTCATAGGAACTTCTACTTTCATTTAGTGGGGTAACCAGTAGTCTAAATACTCTTTATTTACAATAACATGTTCTATCTATCAATGTATTATTTACCACTAATAGCAATAGGGTCATCAGTACCTTTAAATATAGTCAAATGAGAGGTTCCTGTCCTTTAGATTTAATTCATCTGGAACCAGATTTGGAGCAAATAACTGCGGCAGCTGAAGTTTAGTTAAGAAAGCAGAATGATTCCAAGGGAAATGGGATATGGCATTTACCATAGAGATTCTACCTTACACAATTGTGGAAGGAGTTTAAGAATTGGAAATTAGAAGAGCAGAATAGGAAGCACTGGTGTGGGTGGACGAGTCAGAATTTGGAAAGGAATCTAAGAAACCACGCATGTTACGCGTTCTAAGTGGAGCCATGTAGGGGAAGCTCTGGGGGACTGATTGGAAGGTGGTCTTCTGTACCTTCCCTTAAAGGTCTCTGCCAGGAGATCTGGGCTCTTGTTGGTCAGCAGGACCAGAAGTTGGTGAAAGAGGTGGCTTGGCTAGAAGAGCAAGGACAAGATGGGACTTGGTAGGTTTGTCTTTTTCTGTTTGTCAGTGGATCACACACAAACAACATCAGAGAGTAAAGACTGTTTTGCTTCCAGCTCCCAAATTTCCTACTAACTTTTCTCTTAGTGATGCCACCCCAGGCTTAATCTGACTTAACCAAACTGACAGTAGAACAATCCAGTGCTCACATCTTGAGCATCACTTATTTTCTCACCCCCAAATAATTTCTAAGTATGATGATCAAGCCCAGTGATGCAGGTCTTGATAATGAATTTTTCTGTGCTAAGTAAAACTCTCTAGATCACTCTCAGGTGACTACTAAGTTAAATGATAAACACACATCCCACTGTCTATATGGAAGAATTTTAAAGTTAATTACCTTGAAACAGTATAACATACACACATATGCCAATCAGAACAAGATCAAAAATAGAGATATAGAAGTATAGGATGTTAATAATATTAATTCTTGCTGTCTTTGTAGTTATTTTATATTGATATTTTATAATCAGAAATTTCAAAAAATTAAAACCAAATTAATAAACCCTCTCCTTTACCTTAATTTCCATCAAATGATAAAGGGCAGAAGTGCACACAGTCAATATTAAAGTTAATTATCAAATCCTATGATCTGGAATTTTTAATATCCTAAGCTTTGCCAGCCAAGCTCTTAGATTTGAAATCTACGAGTGGACCTTTTTTTGACTTACTTTTCGAACTCTATCTTGCATGACATTACAAAGAAAAAATTGTATTTAATTGTTACCAGAGTTCCCCTCCTCCCCTGTCCGATTCCACATTACATAAGTAAAACACTACCCTCCTCGCTGATTGAAACTCACAGCCCAGGGTTGTGGCTCTGGACGGAGGCTCCTACCACCCTAGGAAGAGGGTTGGGGCAGGCGGGCCCTGTTGGATCTGTGCGCTTCAAATCAAAGCACAGTGCCTGCTCATGAAATGCTACTTGAATTTGGCTACCAGGAAAGAAGGGTAAAAACCTAACAACTGTGTCTCAGTTTCATCTTTGAGTCAGGATCTGGGTTGCTGCGATCCCAGGGAACAAAGGAACTAGGCTGGCATTTAATTTCATCACAGGAATCATCCACTATGCCCATCCAGGGCCCCATGCCCGCTAGTCCCATTCCTCTGACTATATTTAGTATGTTATGCATATGGAAGAGCGTTGAAAATGATTCACATCGACATCCCTCTGTCTAGCCTAATAACATCAAAGTTACTAACAAATGTAAGTTCACCCTGACAGTGTGATTTGGAAACCCAAGCCCTCCCGCAGGACTCCCCTGCCTGACTTGGTGACCTGGACACAAACGCAGCTTGCATGTCCTTTCATCCCCAATCACCTCCCTGCTCCAAAGGGAGAAAAAAGATCCAATGGCCAGTGAGAGAAAAGGTTGTGGTTGGCTCTGCAGGCTATTGATGAAACTGGAGCCTACGGAGTCAGCGCCTCCTCACAGACAGTGCCAGAGGTGAAGTGGGAGTTAGTTGAGAGACGCTTCCTCTCTGTTTCTCTCTTTCTGCCTCTGTCTCTTCTTTCATTTTCTTTGTGCATCTCAGTGGAGCTACCCGGGGTGTTTTCAGTGCCATTGTCACTCCCTGCTCTGGCAGCCTGAATTTTCTTCTTATTTCCATTCAGCGTTTTGGAACATGTACCTCATGTTACTCCATTAAGAGCTGTCATCTGTTCTTTGCTTTATAGTATTTAGCAGAGCTTATTTATTTAAATAAATCTATTTTCTCATATATCTGTAAGCTCTGTGAGGGTGAAGACATTGTTTTGGATGACATTTTATTTTGTTTTATTTACTAGGGTGTAGGCTAGAAGTATGAGGGGTATGGGAGGGGTGAGAGGATTCACCAGAGACAGAGTGGGGAACAGAACAGGTGGAGTGACTGAAATACACTGCTGAGGGGAGCAGCAGATGAGACAGGAAAGGTCTGCTGTGCCCTGTGTGTCAGCTCCCTGCCCAGGAATGGAACTCAGACTGTACTGCTGCTAGCGCTGATACTTAACCCTTTGGCTGCCATGTTACAGGCCTGGAGCAGAGATCATATTGTTGTGTAAAAAAATAGTCGTTGAATAATTGAAAAAAAGGAAGGAGAGGGTGGGGTGATGGTAATAGAATCAAACAATGACTTCATTCTATAGCAGGAGAAATAGTTATTGAGCTGGTGAGTCATATGACTCAGGTTTCCTGGCAAAACAATGGAAAAGTCTGGATGAGTGACTGCATTTTCACATTTTGATTTTGGGGTTCCCCTAACTACTTGTTTTGTTAACCCTAAAATTGACTCCTATTGTGGACTCATGTATGGCTGCCTATTCTTGCTTTGGTACTCTCTGGTCTGTGACAGATCGCAGTAAGCAAATAAAGCTAGATAATCTATGTGGTCAAATCTATGTGGTCAACATAGAGTACAAAGCATGGTCAGGTGACCTGGCCATGTGGAGTGGCCATGTAGTCTTTCTACAGTGGTCTTCACCACCTAACTTCTTGCCTACTTCTTGAAAACCAAAAGGTGGTTTCTTCTTCAGTTGTTTTGTTTGGCATTTTACAGAGAGAAGCCCACAGAGCACCTTTATCTACTTGTGTTAGTTATTTGCCTTTCTTTTCAAATGTCCAACTTTGTGTTCCAGAGGAAGTGTCTACCCTCCTAGCCCCCTCAACCCCCCCCCCCCCACAGGGACTGAGTAGAACTCTCCATCTTCCTCAGCATTGGAGGAATCTTCCTTAACAAAGAGAGATGGTATGAGAAGTGAGATCAATCAGTCAATGGTTGCTTGTGCTCTTTTCAGACTGTAGAGATGGGATTCCCTCCTGAAGCCTAAAGGTAAATGGCTTATGGTAAGAGTCCTAGTGAAATCTAAGAGGTCTGTCCCAACTGTTTGATGTTAAGTGGGAAAGGAACTTAGTGCATTCCTTTTATTCATAAAAGGAGAACAAAGAATTCATTCTGAAATCATTTTTCTGTTCAAAGTTCAGTGGACAAATTGGATTATTAAGCAAACATGTATCAATGCTTAGATGTCCATGTTGTGTTTCCTAGGAACAGGCACAGGACCAGCAAGAACAGGTCATGTCAGATCCTTCTTTTGGGAAACTAGTAGGAGATCAACCATATGCCAGAGTCTGGTATATTCTTCTTGCATGTGCATTTGATACCATTTGCAATATGATACCATTTGCAATTTGATACCAAGAGCTAATATGATGAATTATGGAAACAAGATTGGAAATCTTCTTAACAAATTCTAATTTTCTCTACTCTCAGTAATGCTTAGTAATCAATCTTTTTTCCTTTGTGACTGGTTCTCCACCCAGATTTGCAATGTTCTTTAAAAAATCTACTTTGTTATTGTTGAGGAATAATTTACATATGGTAGTTGTTCTCATTTTAAGTGTACAGTTTGATGCACTGGACAAATGCATACACCTATGTAACCACCACCATAGTCAGAACCTACGAAATCACAATACTTCATTCTCTACCACCAGCAACATTGCCCACCATGGTCCAGACACAGAGAACAAACTAGAAAATACATATTTGAGGTGGGAAATATTTAGCTATGCATGTATGTATGTTAATATGCACATAAAACTTACTATTAACCATTTTTCTCAAATTTATTAATTTGTCAGTCATTTATCTCTGTAACTTTGGGGGTTATTAATTAATTTGTATTAAATTTATAATTTATAGGACTGCTAATATATTCACATTGTTGTACAACCAATTCTTTTAAACAATTTTTTAAAATTTATTTTTTTGTAGAAGAATTGTGGTGTAGGTCAGAGGTACTGGAGGATAAGATGATTCACCAGAGATAGAGTAGGGAGCAGAACAGGTGGATCTTCTAAAATACATTGCTGAGAGGGGAACAGGGAGCAAGACAGGAGAGGTCTACTGTGCCACATGTGGGTTAGCTCCCTGGCTGGGGATCGAACTCAGGCCTTAGTGGTGATAGCGCTGCAACTTAACTCCTAGACCACCAAGGAAGCCCTGTTCAGGAACATCTTCAGCTATTTGTAGGCATTATCCTTTTTAGGTCCCATAAAGGACTAGATTGTTGTTTTACTAGACAATAAGGAATTGTCTAGCAATTTTCTACTTTGTGTGTGTGTGTGTAGACAGTAGCTTTTAATTTTAATATTCATAAAATACTCTATCAAGGATATTTAAATTGCAATTAGTCTCAATGTTTATAACTCAATTGGAGCAATACAAAAACGAACAGCTATGCCCAAGGTCATATGTACACACCTGATTTTAGTTATATAAAACTGCTGTCTAGTTGTCAGAAATTGTGAGACATCATCCATTGTAAAAGGCATTCTGAATCCTAGATGGTAAATATGAAAAAGTGTACATCTTTTAAATACTATGCAGGCTATGTTCTTGGACAGGATGTTTCACTTCCTTGTGCTTCAGGCTCCTAATCTATAAAGTGAAGTTAATAAAGTGATGTATCATAAGCATCCAAGAAAGGATGAACCACTATCAGAAATACACCATCTCTATTGTGTCCAAGTATATACTAGCTACCTATAACTGTGTAACAAATTATTCCAACTTCTTGGCTTAAATCAATAAATATTAATGATCTCACAATGTCTGCGAGTCAGGAATTTCAAGTAGCTCAACTGGGTGCTTCTTGCTCAGAGGACCTCTCATGGACGCCATCAGGACATCAGGAAGGCTTTTGTCTGCAGGCTTGACAGGTTGGGGCTACTTCCTAGGGAACTCTTTCCCACAGTTGCCATTTGGGACACAGCCTCTGAATTGTACCATCACTTCCATGTTACTCTATTCATTAGAAACAAGTCACTGGAAACAACCTAAATGTCCAAAAACAGATGAGTGGATCAGGAAGCTGTGATACATCTACACGATGGAATACTATTCAGCAATCAAAAATGAAAAATAGACACATTCATAGGAACATGGATGGAACTGGAAGGGATGATGCTCAGCGAAGGAAGTCAGAAGGCAAAAGAAAAATACCAGATGGTTCCTCCCCTAGGAGGAATATAAGGGAGCCAAATAAGGATCAAGGAAAGGAATAAGAACAACAATAATAATAACAATAAAGACACAAAAACCAAAAATGAAAAGACAAGGACAAATTGGGGACACTTGGTGGGGAGGGAAGAGGGGGAGGGTTGAGGGCAGAYGGGAGCACGGGGGACTGAGGTGATGGTGCACTGGTGATATGGTGATGGGGAGTACATGGGGATTACAATTGATGTCAAATATATATAAATTTAAAAAAAGTAAAAAAAAAGAAACAAGTCACTAAGTCTAGCCCACATTCGAGAGGGAAAATTACCTTTACCTATTAGAGTGATGTGCCCTGGGAAAGAGACAATGAAGCACTTTATGGACTACAGAAATCTAGATTATCTCTATGCAATTTGCCTGTGCTTTTGGACGATTTTCAGCTTGGTGTTTTATAAACTACTTCTTTCTTTCCATGGACTGATTCTGTGTTTGCCCAGTATGGCTCTGTAGCTGACACCCAGTTCATTATGGGAAGCTCAGTCATTTAGTAACTTGATGGCCAACGGTCAAATTTTCTGTCATTTATCAGTGATGATTCATAAACATTGCAAATGTATCATAGATGCTGGGCCTTATCCAGAGCCTGTATTAAGCCTTCCTAAGGCTCTGTATTGTACTTTGTGTCTCTTTCATCATCTGGAACTTTCCCAAAACTGTCAGACTTACGGATTATCTGGTAAACGAGTCAGAAGCACATACCAAGATCTGTATATGTTGTATCTAAAAACTAATAATGAGGCGTCGTGCTTTGTTGTGGTATAAGTTTAACAAGTAGTTTATTACTTTCAAAGGTATATCCTAGCATACTCTGAACCACTACTGGACCCTAAGAAACATTTCCAATCTGTCAGGACCTCGAACTTTTAAAGGATTTATGTACCTTGAACTATCCTTTGGAATGCATGTTTAACTAAGGCATTTAGGGGGGCTTATTAAATGATTACCAGTTCTAAGTAGCATCATAGCATTAAATGATATTGATGCTGACCCATTACATTGTGATCTGTGGGATATCAGGACAATTATGACTATGTTAGCAGAAGAGTCTATTGTTAACACTGTGATGTAAATGCCCACTCTTGCTGTTTTTCTTACTGGTTGAAATGGAAAAATAAAGGTTTTGCCACATCAATAGCTGTGTACTTGATGTTGAAGATATAGTAAATATATCACCTATAAAGTTGCAACTGTAATTGTAACAACAATTTGATTAGACTTTCAACAATCTACAACTCCTCTTTGTAACCCAGCTGACTTTTGTACCAGATACACAAGAAAATGTTCTGAGGATTTAGAAAGAATTTTCACTTCTGCATTATTCAGCTCTTTGGTTATTATATTCTCTAGAGTTCCCTTAAGAATATACTGCTTTCCTTTACTATTTTGGGGAGGGAGAAGTAGAGAGAGATCAGTTGTGGGGCTTTCACTTAGTCCTTCCTAACATAACAGTCTTCAAAGGGGGAAATAGATATGGAATCTACCTTTTATGTAGTGTTTCCATATTTTTTTATACAGTCTGGGACAAGTAAAATGAGTCTGTATAGGGCCACTGTAAAATGAATATTAATCAAGACTCCATTGGTTATTTTACCTCTTTAGGCCCCTACTTGTCAAGGGCACCATGGAGCGTGTGCTTTTTTTGTCTTGGGGATTAGTATTACTTCAGAGTCAGTATCTACTAACCACTGGAAAGTGATTATTTTCCCTTTTTTCAGTGTATAGCTGTCCTGGTAAATGATTCCAGTATCCTTGTGATGAAGGCTTGGTATAATTTCATCGTATTCAATTGACATGGTACATACACATGGCTCACTAATATATCTCCAAACCATCCTCAACTTGGCACATAGTAGTTTCTCAATAAATATGTGTTGAATAAATGAATGAAACCTCACATTTGAGAGGGAAATGTTTTGATTAATATGATATAATTAAAATAAAGGCAAAGAGTAAATGAATCATTAACAAAATTATTTGGGATAATGCAGATGTCAGAAATAAAAGGACATATTAAATCCAATGAACCTGGCTTTTGAAAAAATACTCAGGTTAGTCATGTCAAAGGCAAACAACAGCAGGCATATGAAATTACTTCATTACAAGAGACTTAACACACAAATGAACAGACTGGATATAAAAATAGAACTCTGGTCCATCGTTAGCAGTAACTAGTCCAGGAAGCCCATTGATTACTGGTAGTAATCAGTTCAGCAAGTCAAGTTACTATGCACATAACCAGCTCAGAAAGCCAGAAATAACTCCTATTGTTATAACTCTCACTGGCCCTCTAAATACAGGGTTTGATTAATAGCTTTCCCAATTTTTGCCTCCACTGTAAATGTGGGACCAAATGAAGAAAGCCAAATATCCACCATAAACTAATCACACAACATGCTTCTCTTCTAGTTGCCTTTTTAAGCATCTTCATTCCAACAACCTCCAATCAGCACATTCCTGAAGCTTCTCTCTCTTCCCACAATGAAAGCACTCCCACTCTTCTGCCCAAATGCATAGGATAGTGGTTGACCCTCTTGCTATAGCATGTTTGGAATAAATAGTCTTTGTTATTCTCTTTCGGGTGGTATTGGTTTATTTCCTCAATTATACCAATATATCTAATACCCAGATAATTCAGGATAATGAAGGAATTCAGCATGAATTTTCTGGATAATTTTGCTCTATGGACCAGACCTCTGGGATTTGAGATGGACTTTTGAATATAAATGCTATGTGTAGAGCACTATTTAATGCCAGAAGAGTCTAATGAGGTTGCATTGTATTGTGTGATATATATCCCCGAGAGTATTAACTTGATAGATCATTATGCAGTCACATTGCCTTCTCTCTTTGAAAATAGAACAGGAGAAATAGGAAAGGGAGGTTCAGTTGAAAAGAGTAGAAGTTCCTTTTCTTCAAGAAATGTCTACCAAATTAAATATATATAATTATGTATGGTTATTTATCTTTAATGGCTGTTTCTGCAACAAAATTATAAAGGAAACTACCTTGCTGTTATGGTTGCCTGTTTGGGGATTGTGAGCTAGAAAGAAATTGCTTTATTCAAACCATTAATGAAATGTCATTGTCAATCCACCTCTAACTGAATCATGTGCTTTTTATTCTTTGTGTTAAAAATAAAGAAATAAAGAAGAGACTATTTCTAGATACCATCTTGTTCCTGTGGAAGCAAACTGTTTTCTAACCTCAGGCCCTATATTGATTTCTTGCTTATTTATAAAATTCGCCATAAAAATATCACACATCTAAATTTAAGTACCTAAGAAAAAATTGCCATGAGTAATTTTTTTCATTGTAAATAATTTTCCATCATATCCTCTACTTTTCTAAAGATTTAGTGAAATGTTTTTCCTTTCTTCCTTCCTTCCCTCTCTCTCTTCCTTTGTCTTTTCTTTCTTTACTACTTTCTTCCTTTTTTCTGTTGCTTTTGTTTCTTCATGGAGAGAAACAATCTTTTTCTAATTTAGTTTTTTTTCCTGTATTTCTAAGCTTCCTTGCTCTGCCTCCTTAAAGGTCTATGCTAAAATCAGATTTGCAAACTCATTCTTGAAATCATGACAGGTTAATCTTGCCCTCCAACTTTGGGTGTGGTTCTAGAACAGGAGATCTAGAGGAATATGCGATATTCTTGATAAAAATTGCTTTGGGTTTCATGTGTCAACACCTGCTTAAGTAAAATAGGATCACCAGGTGACATGTTTAACCGACCTCTGAATACTAAAGCAGTGTTTTCTCTGGATAAGTTGCTGTCAGAGTAGTGATACCCAACCCTGACTAAGCTCCCTCAAATTCAGGTCCCTCAGATACATACCTTGAAAAACTAAACCAAGAAAATGAGTGATTTTTGAAAGTAATTGTATTGCTGGGGCTAAGCATATGTGCACACACTGATTCAAACTTGGAATTGTTTTGGACACTGTAGAAAATAGAACTGACCAACCTGTTGTGGGAGGAAGGATGGTACCAGAATGAACAACGGGTTGGGGGAAAAAAGCTTCACTGTGGTATTTTCTTTCTTGCACACTTATCTTCCATTGCATTGGAGAGAAAAAAAAGGATTACCAGGGATATGACTTGACCCCTAGACCCAGAGGTAAAGAGGATGAAGTCATTGGTAGACCTGAGAGTATCCCCCTTTATGGATACAGTGAATTGACTGGGAGGTGAGCACAGGTGGTATTTAGTCCCAGATGAAGAGCTGAACTTGGAGCCTGCTTTTCAGTTTAGCTTTTATGTCAGCAAGTTACTCAGATGCCTTTGGTATTTTTAACAGCACCAATATCAGCACTGGGGGCTCTTCTAATTGATAAAGTTTGGAACTTAGATACCTTTGGTAAGCTAGCTTACTGCATGCAGTCATAGTTGTAGTTCAAGTGTATCGAGGAGGTCAAGGAGATAGAGGTTTAGTTCTCTGAAACTAAAATAACTTTGTCATTGTCTCTAAAAGAAATTATAATGGATGGAGCTGGTGTTCCTTGCTTTGCTCCTGAGAGGCACACCTAAGTGTTAACCAGAGGGTACCAACCACATCAAGAGTCCCACGAGTTGGGGTAATAAAGAATTATCCTTTGGCTGTCAGAGACCAATAGGACTGCACAGGAAATACAGAAGAGATTCATGCTTCATTGACCAAGAGGTGAATGGAAAAGATGCCTGGAAACTGTGTTTTGGGGCAGAGGATATAGATGACAGGGATCCTGGATCAGCAAAGGACCCTGGGGAGGGAGAATAGAAACAGTGAAGGGGCAGACATCTTTGAATGAGGAGAAAAACTTACAGAGGAACTGGGGTGCTTCACATAGCTTGGGTCCCTGGTGAGGGGAAAAAATAATGCCTGGATTACAACTCTCCCATTATCTCTCCCATACCCCTTGGGGCTGGTACTGACCTTGTGAAGTGTGTTCACATGCACAGCCTGCTGAGTCTCAGATCCGGAACCCCAGAGAAAAGGGACCTCAGTGGGGCCACAGACACTAGCCAGCCTCACCCCAGCACATTCTACCAGCAGCTGGATTCTTCTAGGCCCCTTCCCAACCTGATGACTTGGCAACTGCAAAAACCATTCTCAATACCTCCAGTAGCTCACAAAGGCCAAAGAAATGAAATCAAGTCAAGTCACACCATAGCACCGTGTTTCTCTAAGTTACTGCTATAGATATTGAAAAAATAAGGAAAGTTAAAGTAGGGAAAATGGGAAGACACACACATAGGACATATCCAAGATCTCAAGGGACTGTGACATCAAAAGTAGAGCACAACTGTCCAGAATTCAACCACAAAGACACAGAAGACTATATCTCCCTGTCAAAAAACTGTCAAAATTGCTATAATAAAGAAATTCACATAAAGAAAACTGAGAAAGCCAAGTCAAAGAGGCTAATATCCAAGATGAACAAAAAATTCATGGAATGGAATTCGACAAGAAAACAAAACACAATCCAAAAGTGGGCTGAAGCACTAAATAGATATTTCTCCAAAGAAGGTATACAGATGACCAACAGGCACATGAAATCATGCTCATTATTATCAGGGAAATGTAAATAAAAACAACAATGAGATACCACACACAACCCATGAGAATGGCTCATATCAAAACAGACCAGAAACAATAAGTATCAGTAAGTGTATAAATAAAAAGAAACCCTTATACATTATTGGTGAGAATGAAGGCTGGTTCCTCTTTGTGGAAAAAAAAGGTCTTTTCTCAAAACATTAAAAATAGTTCTACCACATGATCCAGCAATTCCACTAGATATCTACCTGAAGAATGCATAAACATTAATTGAGGGATATATGCTTCTTGTGTTCATTGCAGCAATATTTACAATACCTGAGTTATTAAAACAACAGACGAGCCTGGTGATGGATGAGTAGATAAAGAAGATGTAGAATATACACGCAATGATAAAAAAAAAAGTTGAAATCTTGCCATTTGGAACAACATGGATGGGGATTATGTTAAGTGAAATAAGCCAGAAGCAGAAAGACAAACATTGTATGAGTTCACTCATATATAGAATATAAAGAAACAATACAAAGGAACAAAGAAAACTAAGCCAAAATAAAGCCTAGATATCTGATTGTAGAATTCAGACTACCAGATAAGGGTTGGGAGTGGGACACAAAAGAGGAAGGGGACCCAGTGGTGGGGCTTATGGGTGCTTTGATGGTGGGTGAGGTGTAGTTACATACATCTGAAGAGGTGTGAATTTACACTCCTGAAGCATACACAGTGTAGTAAATCAGTGTTTTACCTCCATAGGAAAAAAGTGATAAAATTTGTTGGCTATTTCCCATGTGCAGGGACAGTGCAAAGGGAGTAGGTACATTACTTCTTACAGTCTTGGATACAACTTCATGGGATGGGTTCACATGCCATCCCCATTTTCCAAAAAATGAAGCCCAGACTCATGGAGTCTATGAAATTTTCCCAAGCCAGTAACTATGGGGTAGAGAAAAATACAGTTTTTCACATTGAAACTCATGATCCGAGTTTCTCTACTGTCTGCTAGAAAAGAATCCATACATTTATCACTCTCTTCCTTTTCTTTTGTCCTTGCTTATCCAAAACTACGCCCCAGCTCGAAAAAGAAATAAGAATTCCTTGACTTACTGGGTGGGACTAAAATAAAATGGGTTCCACATCTTGGGGTCTAGGGTTAGTGGTTATGCCATCACACCTGTCCTGATTCTTGAACTTTGAGTTTCGATATATTTATTCTTCTGGGAGAAAATAATAAAAATGCCTGACTGTCTCCCACTTTATGTCCCTTACCTAGTCCTGATTCCTCTTTCCCTAATGATTACCAACTGTAAGGTCATGTGGTGATTCATTGGCCACCATTTCCATGATATATTATGTGCTGCCTTTTCATGTTCTCTCCTCTTCAGGCCTTGTCTTCACAGCTCTTCATCCCACTTCCCCATTTGGAACAATCATCTACAGCCATTAACTGACTTAACAAATCTTTCTGTCAGTGGGGTACTTTATGGAAATTGAAAACTAATTAACGTTTATCTCAGCAGCTAATCACATAAAATCTACTGCCTTCCTATCTCAGGTTCTAAAATAATGATTGCCCGTGAATTGAGCAAAGAAGATCTTGATAAGTACTGACAGGGCATAAGCTGAGATGAGAAGGTAAGGGTCGGCCTTAGCCTAGTGTGCTAATGAGAACCACAGGCGACCACAGCTGAGAGTCTTTAGGAAAAGGTGCCTCCCCACTGAGCTAGTCACCAACACACACCGGTTGTGTCTACACACACAAGGTACACACAGAGAGGAATGCTAATCGCCAAAAAGTGGTTGATTTCAATCTTTAAAAATAGTTCTCTTGTAAAAAAGGCCACTTATCCATTCATTCATTTGATAAACACTTATGCATCCTACACATTCTTGTGTTATATACTGGGGAGACCAATATGCCCAAGTCATGGTCCCTGTGTTCTTTAAGTTACGAGCAACAGAAACTCAGTGGCTCAAAAAAAAGGGATGCCCAGGTCATATCTTATGCAGGAAGGGATGAGTTGAGTGGAGCTGATGAGGAGGAAGGAAAGAAACTGGTTTTCTTTTGATCTGGGATACTGAGTTAGGCCATGTTTTCTGAGTTAGCAGGATTTCTTTAATAGAATATACTGCTTTTCAAACTAATGTACCACATATTTGTGTGTGTGCATGTGTGTCCGTGTGCATGTGTGCGTGTTATCTATCACATAGGATAAAGTTCTCAGAATATATTTTGGGAAGTTCTGGCACAGAGTCAATCTTTAAGTGAAGGAAGAATCAAGATTTGAAAATAGTTAAGAAAAAAAGTTTATGTGGTGCTTGAGCCATAGAAAGACACTCTGATAAAGGATGGAGGCAGATGTTGAGCTGATGTGGCCACTGCGTGACTTGGGGCTGCAAGTACTCAGCAGTCTCCAGTCACAGAGCTGCGACTGGCTCCTCTGGCTCCTTGAAGCCTTAGAGCAAATTTGACTCAGGCCCACCTTCTCTGGACAGATGCAGTCCTGGGCTTGGTGTGTGGCTGGTGGAGACAGGATTGGATCTTAGCTCACCGCTGGCTCACCTGTGGGTGCCCCTGGGCTGTGCACAGCACACAACTGAACACACACACCTGGTCTAAAGTTCAAGACTCCTCACTGCTGACCTTAAACTCAATGCCCTGTCTCAGTCTTCCAAATAGTAGATCATAATTGCACCAGAATCAACCAGAAAGTTGTTGAACATAAAGAAAGGCCCACCCCCAGACACTATGAGTCAGAGATAGTAAGTGTACCCCAGGAATGTCTAGTTCTCATAAATAATCCAAGTATGTTAATGGACAGCTTCTTTGGGGGAACTTATGTGAGAAGGACTGCTTGGTTTAATTTCAGTGGCAGGGGAAATGGGAATTTTTTTTCTTGAAATCAAGGAATTTTTTCTTTTTCCTAATAACAGGAGATAGAAGTAAAGCTTGGATGAGAAATAGAATAAATCCACCAAAATTCAAACATTACCCAAAATTATTCTCATTAGTTTTCTTCACTAACCTTATCCACATGTACATTTTCTATTACTATTTAGTTTGTATCACTAAAGTAGCTTTAATCCTAAGTAAGTGTATACTAAAGAATTGGGAGTTTCAGAAAACTATTAACAGGGCTCACCATGGTCCTGAGTTCAAGGTCTTCCACAGTTCCAGCCTCCAAACTCCAGTGAGTAGTGGCAGGAGAAGGGGCCAGATGGATACTAATGCCCAAGTAAGTTTACCTTAGCAGGTGGGATAAAACCAAACACCTTGCAGAAAAATAAAATGAATGGTTTAAAAGGGCTCCTTGACTTCAGCTGATTGGTGTAGAAGTCCATCCATAGGCATTATAATTCCCTCTAGTTACAAAGTTATTTTAGTTTCAATGAAGTAAACCTAGACATCCAGCCTGACGTGAGCAGAAGTGTGGTGGGGTCTCAGGACGTCTAGAGGCAAGAATAGGAACATGCCCGGGGGGCTTTCTCTTGGCCTCTCCTTCCCATTTCTTTTTTCCCCTCCCCTTCTCTTTCCTTCTTCCCTTCCTGCCTGTCTCTGTCTTCCTCTCCAGACATCTTTTTTTTTTTTAAAGATTTATTTATTTATGCATACAAGCACTGGGGTACAGGCCAGAGGTGTGGGGGGGTGAGAGGATTCACCACAGAGAGCGGGGAGCAGAACAGGCAGACTGACAGAAACACACTGCTGAGGAGAGCAGCGGGCAAGGCAGGAGAATTCTGCTGCACCATGTGGGTCCCCTTCCCAGATGGCAGCAGGGATCGAACTCGTGCTGCAGTGGCTGTGGTTTGCTTCATAGTGCTGTGCTTAACCCACTGTGCCACCAGGGCGGGCCCTCTCTCCAGGCATCTTTATGTGCCTTGAGCTTTAAACTTTGCCAAACATGTTTCCCCAAGGACTCCCAAAATTTGTCCTAAATACAAATGGATACATCAAGGCCAAATAACCAGTCTCTTAGTCCCAACTCCAAATTCCCAGGGGAAAGAATCTGGTTCATTTTGAATCTGGATCTCACTCAAGTTCAAATCACCCCCTCGCTGTAGGTGGGGGAAGAGCAGCATGTAGTACATGGCCAGGTAGACTCACTTGCTGTGTGGGTGATGTTCTCGAAGAAGGGGGTGTGATTGGTAGGGCCTGGAAAAGTCATCTGCTAGTATGTCCCTCTAGGATAGCACTTACAGTTTGTACCTGCTGCCACCCTACTCCATCTTCATGCTTTGCCACTATAAGCGGACTTTGTCAAGCAGAATACTTGTGTCGATTAAATTTTAGCAAATGAGAGGTGAGATTATGGAGTCTGTCAGGAGTAAGTCATTTATTTACAGGGATCTTGTGGTGAATACTTTTAAATTAAATAATTTTACTTACATGGTCTCTAAGGGGAGGATTTTGCTGTTTAGATATCCTGAAATGAAGAACACCGAGGGTGTATTCATACCACTCCTTTTCCTGTACTTTCCTTTCCTTACAGAACCAAACATAAAATCTGAATGGATCACTTAAGGGAAATAACACTAGAAAGTTCCCAATCAAAAATAAAAAATATCTGTTTTAATGAACAAGAGCAGAAATTTATATGGTCAAATAAAGAAATGGTACTAAAGACCTGAAGTATAGCAATTTCAGAGCAATTAAAACTGTATTTTTGGTAAATTTGGATAATGGACAAAAATGTTTATGGTATATGTGAATTGCAAGAGAATATTCAACATATATGTTATGACCTCAACTATATAAATATTTTTTTGTGAGAGAAAGGATCAAAATATTAAATATAAATTATTAAGGGCTATCTGCGTGTTTTTCTTTACGTCTTCCTCCATTTTCAAGGGATATTTTACTTTAAAACTTTGGGTCAAAAAAAAAAAAACAACTCTGGGTCAATGCAGTGTTCATTTGTTTAGTCATTATTGGTTTTCAACAACAGGCTTTATTCAAATTTAAACAGTTTTTCCAATACTGTCCTTTTTGTGTTCTGGGATCCAGTCCAGGATATAATGTTGCATTTAGTTGTCATAGTCTCTCCAAGCAATGACAGTTTCTTACCCTGTGTTTTTAATGACCATCACATTTTCTGAGAGAGCTGGTCAGGTATTCTGTAGAATCCTTAATTTGGATTTGTCTGATGTTTAGACTGGGCTGATGTATTTTTTAAGACTTGATTTTCTGGATTTATGGAAAAATTGAGCAGAAAGTACAGAGAGTTTCCATATGTCTCCTTCCCCAACAGAAAATACTTCCTCATCCTCATAGAGCCCATGGGACCGTATGGCTCACGCAATCCAAACCGTTGACTTTATAGATCAGAAGCATGAGGCTCAGAAGACAGAGTAAGTTGCCTAAAGTCATGCAGTAGTGGGCCTTGTGTAGGAGATAAACAGTTTGGGTGCATTTTTCAATGGCGTCTAAGCTTTTCTCTGTAACCTAAGGGATATCTTTGTAATAGAAGTGTTAAACTCAGAGAATTTTGTATAGCTTTTTTAAAAACTTGTTTTAATTACAGGACTTGGAGACTGTCTTGCCTTAAGTCTCTCTCAGAAACAATGCCTGTTTGACAGTAATTCTTCTAGCTGGAGGCAGGAGAGCCAGCATCTGGTTTGAAATATTGTTCGCACAATGGGATGAAGGCCCTGCTGAATGTATACAGAACTTCACTATTTACACAATCTCAGGGGCCTTTGGGATGGATTTTTTCCCCCCCTTCTCCTTTGGTGGCTGATCAAAAGACAGACATCATTTAAGAAAAGCATTTTGGTTTTAGACACTGGTTTTGAGATTTGCAAGGGACTCAAGCATGCCTTCATGGGGCAATTCAGCTTTGGGTTGTCTGTGAAATTATTGTCTTGGTAGTTTTCCACGTTTTTGTGTGATTATGATTTTTGAGTCCAGTGTCTTACTCCTTTTTTGGTCTACAAATTGTGTTTTCTGTCTCACAATCTAGCAGAGCATTCATTCCCAGATAATGTCAAGGAAAGTGGCGAGAAAGTAGGCGTCCCAAGTGCGACAGCTTAGAGGTGGAAATTTCATTACATTTTCCTTAATGTGGCCCAGATGAAAAGCACCATCAAGATGCTTCAAATCTTCTTTGGCTCAAAATCCTTATCTTCCTAGAATATCACAGCCAAAAGACAACCCACGAGCTAATATTCCACAGTCAGAGGAATATTTGAGTTTCAGTCCACACTTACTTAGCGTCAAGATTCTGAGCGCTTCAGCTCCCTGGCTGCTCCACCAACGGGCATGAAACTTCTCTCTCTGCTCCTAGCCCTGTCTGATGCTGCTGCCACCACCAGGACACTATTGTTTGCTGCAGGCCTGACTACACCATCACTCCATGAGCCATTTCTGCCATAAAGGAAAAGATCATTTTCCTTGAAGGACGATAGAGGGAATCAAGGCTTCTTTTATTCACTAATATGTACAATGCTTCTTTCCTTTATCAGCTAAAGAGTATAACTGAATTCGTTCTTGAGAGGATATGCCTGCTTCATCATCTCGCTCAGCACACTTTACCAGCAGCATGTGCTGGTTCATTAGCTTTCAGAATCCTCGTACCTTGAGGTGCCCTCCTTCCTGCAGTGAAGTAGACATCACCACCCTTTCCTTTGTTGGCAAGCCCTTAAGTCCCAGATGCATTTTGGGGGTCTTTTTAGGGACATGGATACACCACAGTTTGAAACCATAGCAAGACTTTTATTTCACTGCGATGTCTAAGATTTCCTATATGCTGTAAACAGATTAGACTGTAGAATTCTGGAGGGTTATCACTTCCAAAGTTTTGGAAACCCTGGGGTTTAGCAGTGATACTTTGAAATGTGGACTCTAATGAAAAATTTACCATTGCTAACTCAGTTTCCCCTTTATATTGAATATAAACGACTTTTTGTGTAGGCAAAGCTTGCTTTTGGGGATCCTTTTGTCTCCTTTCTGGGGCTCTTCTGCCCATCACTTGCCATCTAATATTTTGTTTAAATGATGCCAAACATTAGGATAGTTAGCTGGATTTTTCAGTTTTGCACCCAGATGTTTGGAATCCTGTGGACATTGTCAAAGATTTGTTTATTATCATCCAGCTTGTAATCACGCTGTGTCTGCATAATCTTCGTCTTCCAGATGAAAACTGAGAAAGTCAGTCAGCTATCCAGATGTCTCCAAATGTCTGGGTGTTTGTCATTGCCAAAGAACATCTGGATGGCTACACATTTTTTCCCCAGTTTTTAATTCATGACTTTGGCACAGACACAGTCTTGGGTTTAGTTGCTCTGGATACAGCACAATAAATAGCCTTAATGGGCTGGAGAGATATTTAACAGAGATACATTCTCAGAGTTCCTGTGGTTAAAATGCCAGTTACTGCTCTATGCCATTGGAACATCCTCTTCATCAAGAGAGTATCCAAGGGAAGCGACTTGAGGACCCCCTCAGTGTTCCCCCCTCACGTCCCCAGGATCAGAGGAGATAGGGAGGCGTGTAACATCCACATTTGTGTAGCAGAAGCCTTCATGACTAGGCGTAGAATTCAGAGGGAAGGACGAATGGACCTTGGCACTTTTTATAGCCTCAAACTGAAAGTCTGAATGTCAGTACGCGCTCTAAATATAAGAAAATATGTACATCTTGGGGAAGTTGTTTTTCCTTTGGGGGCAACTGTCAAATGAAAGAACTGGATGAGATTGTCACTGACTTCTTTTCCAGTCTTGCAGTTTACCATTTGATAAAACCTACAAAACTCATGGCACAAAGGGGGCAAGAATATAAGCAGCAGGATGATCTGGTGGTCAAGAATGATGAGCCCAGGCAAAGTGCTGGCATCTTGGAACTTCAGTTTCTTGCCCTTACATGTAAATAATTTGGAAGATTATCTGAGATGACATATTTAAAGAGATGACATAGTGCCTGCTAAGTCACAAACTCTAAGAAAATAAACTCAATGTAAAGTTAAGATTCAGCTTTTAATTAATGTCCAGGGTGAGTATAGAATTCAGAAGAGAGGCCAGCCTGGAGTTATAAAAGTGGGAGTCAGACAGAAGACAAAGTAGAACGAGTAGAGTATGGGGACCAAACCTAAGCTGCTCCCACAGGGAAGGTAGGGTGAGGTAAGCAGGGGAATCAAGGGCACATGGTTTACTGAAAATCAAGTGTTCAAGAAAGATGGGGTAGCTTTTCTAGGCCACATGTTGCTAATTGGTGAGTCAGAGAAGTGTACTTGAGTTAGTAAAAGGGAGGTTGTCTTACTTTGGATTCCTTGAAAATACAGATTCAGCTAGAAGCGATTTATTGAAGAGGTGCTTTTGAAGGAACCCAAAGTAGATAAGAGTAGGTCCTAATTTATTTCTCCATTTAAACATGAGTTTCAACCAGTACTCCTCTCTCTTGAGTTGTAACTAATGTCCACTTGAGCGTTTTATTTTCTAGTATTTAAAGTCAACATGGTGCTTTACAAACAATTATTAGTTGCTACAAGGACCCTTCGATTCTCTGCTCCTAAGAAGACTCACCTTATTTCTAACTTAACCATTTTCTATGACTGCAGCCCCAGACTACATGAGAAGGATCCACATGTAGGGAGGAGTAGGATGAGGGCTTAATGGAGCAACACCAAGTGGGGATATAAATGGCTGTTGAGTTTTCAGTTTGAGTCAGGAGATGTTTGGTGACAGGCTACAAAGCACATTTACATTTGTCTAGGGAGATTCTGGTCCATGAAGCAAAGTTAGATTATGTCTCACATAGCCTGGCTTGGTTTCTGCTATCCAGAAATGCTGTGTTCTTACAAGTATCAATGCATCATGCTCTTTTCCAGCAGTAGGTAGTCTTCCATCCTGGCTTCCCAGAATATCTTCTTCTTCCTTTTCCCCCTGAATCTTTCCTGATACACTGGGCATGAGTTGCTAGAAACTGAATTGGGGCAGCTTTGGATCAGCGATTTCTATTATTTAGGGATGGAAATTGTCTGGGTGGTTGAGTGTTTCCCAAGGGGCAAGGATGAGGTGGAGCATCAGTGTTAGCTGGACACATCTGCACTGGAGTTTGATTGCCAGCTGCCATGTCATAATTGTGTGGTCTTTCACCTGTTAAATGGGGCTAACAATATTGACTTCACAGGGTTTATAAAAGTTTAATCAACTAGCGATAAAAGTTGATGAAATGTGAAACTCCTACCCCAGTCCACAACTCATTATTATGCCTCACAGGACACATTGCTGAAGTCCTTGTAATATCCATGTAAGAGCTTTGTAAACTGATCCAGCTGAGTTATACCACTAAAAGCTAACTTTCTGTTACATCTTTATAAAGTATGGTGTTTTTTTTTAACAGATTTTTTCCAGTGACTTTTCTTAAGAACCCTGTGAAGCAGGGAGTGTTCATGTTAATCCATCTCAGAGAGTGAGTCAAAGAAAAAGTAAATTCTTCAATTCAGCTAGTTTAGAGCTGGGTCTTGAACCCGTCTTGTCCTGAAATCTGGGGCTTTCAACACTGCAGCTCAAATCTTTGGTAATGTACTGGTAGAGCACCTGTCCAAATAACCCTAATTCCACAGAGGATCTTCTGTATCCCTGACCACTGGGGAAGCAAGTAAGTTTCCCTTGAGGACCAAGAGAAACATCATATTCAACTCATAGTCACGTTCGCTTTAACCACACATGTCAAACACAGCTACATGATATGTTTTATCAGGTGTCACTTGTGCTTCTTGTAAGAACGCTTTCCACTGAACACACCTAAGGTACTACTGTTTGTTCTATTACTAATGGAAACCAAGCAGCAACTTTACCCTGTGGCAACATTGTCACTTGGATCGTTTATGTCTTGTTTTTAGACTAAAAGTAAATCTGCAAGCAACTGAGAAAAATGAACAACTGCTTTAACAGAAAATTGCCATCTTAAAAAAATAACTAAAATTAAATGGTAGCAATCTTGTTCTTTCGGATGTCACCAAGATTAAAAACCTTTGTGTTCCAAAGAACATTAATAAGGAAGCAAAGCGGTAACAAAAGAGTCAAAAATATAAGATGGGAAAATTATAGTCTCCAATAAGTGTTGGAAAAACTGGGTACCTACATGCAAAGAAACAACACTTGGCCACAATCTTACACTACACACAAAAGTTAATTCAAAATGAATTAGAGACTTGAACGTAAAATCTTAAACCATAAAAATCCTAGAAGAAGACATAAGAAATTCTGTGACATGGGTACTGGCAATGATTTTTAAGATTTATTTTATTTGTTTATCTATACAAGAACTGGGGTGTAAGCCAGAGGTGTGGGGGCGGGGGGAGGAGGTGAGAGGATTCACCAGAGACAGAACAAGCAGATCTACTGAAACACACTGCTGAAGGGAGCAGCAGGTGAGATAGGAGAGGTCTGCTTGGCCATGTGGGTCAGCTCCCTGGCCGGGGATGGAGCTTGTGTCGCAGTACTGCTGATAGCTTTATAGTGCTGAGACTTAACCCCTTCTGGCACCAGCAAGGCCCAGCAAGGTATGATTTTTTCCCCCTTTCTCTAGGAAATGAATCATGATCAGACATGACTCTTTATCAGTAATTAATTTAGGGTTAGTCATATGATTCAGTTTAGGAGTCTGAGAAGTTGATATAGAGCATTTGAGAAAGACTCTGTATCCTCTAATAAAACGAAGCTCTCTCTTTTTTCCCCTTCTCTTCGGCATTGTTATACAAGGATAGAATCCTTGAGTTCCAGCAGCCATATTGCACTTATGAGGTGAGATCATTAATGTATGAAAGATGATAGAGCAAAAAACGAGGGAGATTAGGTCTCCAATGACATTACGGAGCATTAAATCAACTCTGGTGCCAGTGATTTTGGCATTATTGAGTAGCTTCTGTTGGGTATTGGTGATTTCAACTAAAATTATTCTAAATAATAAAGTTTGAACATTGGACTTTATTGTCATTATGAGAAGGTATAGAGGGTTATAAACAGATTAATAATATACTTTGATTTACGGTTTAAAAGTGCTCTTTGGATCTCTTTGGAGAATGACCGATTAAAAGCAGGAAAAGAAGTTAGGATGGTCCAGGATTAGATAACAGCTACAAAATGGAGATTGAAAGAAATGTTTGATTTGGCATTTACTGTGGAAATAATGTTGATAGGCTTTGCTAGTGCATTGGTTTGGATGTAGAATAGTAGTAAAAGAAGCATTAGAGGTTGCTTCTGGATTTTTGTTCTGAAGAAATGTTAATTCCATTTATGGAGCTAGAGAAGACTTGGATACATGTGGACGTAGGGTCACTGGTTCTATTTGGTCAAGTTCCTTTAGGTATCGTTTTTAGATGCCCAAGGGAACAGTTGCAGTAGATAAATGTAAATACAAGTCTAGAGCTTGTGGAATAATTGGGTTAGAGATACAGAGTTTGGAGTCATAGTACATAGCAGGAACTAAAGTCACCTGGGAAAAGTATAAATGAAGAAATGAAAAGCACCAAAGGCAAAGCCTGGCAGCACTTTAATGTTTGGAAATATGGTAAAGAAACAGGAAGAGGAGGCGAGGGTCTTGTTACCAAAGCACAGATGGAATTTTCAAGAATGTGGGAGTGGTCAGCCATGCTAAGTGTAGCTAAAAGTAATAAGGGCAGGAAATTGGTCATTCATTTGGGAAAGATTGGAGAGAGTATCTCATAGACTTTTGTGAGAATACAAATTACCTGGGGAAATTATTAAAGTGCATACTGGGGATGGGCTAAGGACTCAAAATTCTAGCAACTTCCAGGTGATGCTGAAGCTCTTGGTCTTTATTAGACCACACTTCGAGTACCAGAGATCTTTATCATTGCTAACCTTGACAAGAAGTAGTCAAATTCCTGCAGAATGGTGGAGAATGAAAGTAATATTAGAATGGATTGAAGAGAGAATGGGGATTTAGGGAGTTGACACAGAGAATGTGGACAACTGTAGGAGACTTAAAAGTTTCCCCCTTTTTTGTTCCCCCTGTGCTTGTTGGGTTTGCATCCACATGTGCCCACACAAATTCATCCTTCTGGTTAAAGGCCAGTGAGATGGTTATTGTGATTCCTGAGGGAAGATCAGATCTGGCCTGTGCAGCTCAGTGGACCAGCCCTGGGACTCAATCCTGGAGTGACCTTGGCACTAGAGAGTAACCACGTGACCTTCAAGCTGCTATGAGCTTTGTGTTTGCCACACTGCTGAAGGCATCACAGAGCCACTCAGCAGACTGCTAATAATGGCATCCCTTTCCAGAGGTCCTCTAAGCACAGTTATTTTTGTTACAGTTTGTAGAAAATGATACAAATAAAGTGATCTGTACAAATCATATATTGTTTATTAAAAGACTATCGTAGTGTTTGTTTCTTTTCTTTCTTTTATTTTCCCCTTTAAAGCACATTCTACTGAGTCCTAGGGCAAATTAGGGTTAATTAGGCAGTTTCAGGGACAGCACAGGCAGGGACTTCAGGAGAGTTAAAAGAGGCTTCTGAGATAAGGGCAGAGAAATTCAGGAGGGCTAATGAGGGCTGTAAATTTTAAGGTTAAAATTTGAGGCTAATTGGGACAGTAAATTTTAGGAGACCTTAGACAGGGGAGGTAAAAAGAGAAACTCTAAGACACTCTAAGATAAGATGGGAAAATGGACACATCTGCTCAGAGGACTATAGCCACTAGGAGAAAGAGCTCGTCATAAAATGGGTGATGAGATTTTTAGAGTTGAGAAAAAAAGGTTTAAATGTCCTCTATAGAGGGCCCTCCCTGGTGGCACAGTGGGTTAAACTACGCACTATGAAACAAACCACAGCCAATGAGGCAAACCGCAGCTACTGAGGCAAACCAAACCACGAGTTCGATCCCTGCCGCAGGCTTGGGAGGAGACCCAGACCCACATGGCGCAGCAGACCTCTCCTGCCTCACCGGCTGCTCCCCTCAGCAGTGTATTTCGGTTGATTTGCTTGTTCTGCTCCCCACTCTGTCTGGTGGATTCTCTTACCCCCCCCCCCATACCTCTGGCCTGTACCCCAGTGCTTGTATGCATAAATAAGTAAAAAAAAATTAATGCCCTCTAGACACAGGCTCCTAATGGTGTCTTTTGCCCTCCTTGGCAGTGTCTTTACTTTTGTTCATTTTCCTCTGAATAAACCTTTTCTTACTTTCTTGAATAAAGTTTGCTTCTCTCTGCTTACTTATCTGAAAAGTCTGCGAATTCTTTTTTACCACTTTGTGGGACAGGAAACTGTGGTGGTTCAGGGCCAAATGAACAGCTCACACCAGCTTCACTACTACTCACATGTCCCGAGGGCTTCCAGGAGTATGGTGTCAGGCTGCTTAGGTTCAAAATCCAACCTTAACATGGACTAACTGTAACCTTGAGCAAATTACTTAATCCCCTAAATTTCCATTTCTCACCTACCAGGGATAAATACTCAGTAACTGTTGAGAAAATTAAACAAGGTAGTAAATATAAATAACCTGACACCTGGCACCAAGTCAAAGCTTCATAATTTTTCTATTATTGCATCAGTTAATGCATAAGACATAAACTAGTCCATCCAGAGAATTGAGCCTCTATGAACTGACAGAAGCTAAGACTAGAAAATTTAGGAAGGAGGCGTCACAAGACCAGAAACTGGAGGTGGGGTAGAGATGATTAACATAGTTGTTAACCAGCTAAAGAAACAGAACTCCTGAGGCACAAACTGCTATTGAAAGTACCCAGAGGCGCAGACCAGAGGTGGGACAGGCAGATAGGGGCCCTTATAAGAAACTGTCAGTCCTTACAAGTCAACATAGTCACACCCTAGAAGTGATTAACCTAACAATAGGTAACCATTCCACAAAGGAATGACCCTCTCCCCAAAAGAGGACACTATCTCAGTACAGTTTCTGCCCTGGAAAAAGGCAGCTCTCCTGGCCCCTTGTGACTATGCAGGTGCCTCTTTTTCTTTCTCCTTTTCCTTATAAACCTGTCCTTTTAAAATGTAACCTTCACCTGCCTGTGTCTATGTAAAATCTTCATCTTCTGGGACAACTCATCGTGTGCTGCTGAATGGGGAACTCTGCTGAAAGTCTTCTCAAAGAGAACCCAAGGACCCCGCTCACTGAAGCCAACATCTCATCAAAACATCATTAACTACCAAATTAGGTTGATTTTATGATTTTATGGGATGATCAAAAAATAAAAAGATGTCAGTGATGAATAAAACATATTTTCAGCCCCAAATTAGCAAAAGTAAAAACCATGTGTGGTAACCAAAAATACTACTAAATAACAAAATAATTTCCAACATGGGTTTTTATTTTTAAAAATGTGTTTATGGCTGCTTTTTGGCATCCCGATTCAAATTCCTGCCCTCCTGCCTCGTTCCAGCTCAGAATCCTAGAATTTCAAAGGTGAATGATCTCAGGGCCCACTTGTCTGACTACTTCTACATAAACATGGTATCAGGATCGATCCATGCCCATGTGTGCAGCTCAAACAAGGTCACATTTGCCCATAAAAAATGAAAGAATTAGAGTTTAAACATCGGTCTCCAGATTCCCTGATATACTGCTTGTCTCTCCAAGTTCTCTGGTTCCTCATTCTATCTTATGAATCATTCCCCTTCAGCAAATTTATGGACTAACTCTCTGTTGCTTGGGATGGCTTCAGAACTTTAAAGTCCTGCTCCCTGAGCCCCAGGGAATTGGGTGGGGTGTGCAGGGTCCCACACACATTTTCTGAACCCCAGGTTGATTGAACCAGAGCACATTGGGCTCACTTAATCATGTTAAAATCAACTTCTCAGGTACAAATCATTCAATCCACTCAGTGGAGAATTACCTCTGAGATTCTTTGAATATCTACCTGGATGAACTTGGGCAGGGATGGTAAATAGCTTTCATGTCATGTGCTAACTCGAAATAATTATTAGGTAATGGCTGCTTAGAATATACTGATAAGAGTGAGTGGGCTGTACCCTACTGTGAAGGAAGGAATACTGAAGGAAACAAACAGTAGCTCGAAATGCTTATTACAGGTTACTGAGTGGGGGTTGGTGGTCATAGCTGCTTACTTTCAATCTATAAAAAAGTTAATTGGGAAATTGCTGGGACTTGCTTAGAGATTTGAACATTTTCTTGGATATCCAAGTGATAAACTTTCTACCTTTCTACCTCCTGAGAGATAACACCCTTTTAAGAGAAGCTGAGAAGTCCCAAGGGGACTGATATTAAATAAATATCAATAAAGAGGAATGATACTAAATTTTGTTGAAAGCATACTGTTTTCTACATACTTTCATTATATGTGACCCTCTTCAAGTATTAAAAAGAATCTGTGTGTGTGTGTGTACGTTGTGGGTGGGGGTTGTGTGTGATATGTCCTGACTCTGAAGCAGCACCTGATCAGCTGTCCCAGATTTTGGAAAAAAAGGAGTTAAGGGTCAGGGAACTTACAGGTCCTAATATTTTTGGTGTCACATTGTCATAATTAAGTGTCATAGAAGCAGCAAGGTGACACCAAATAATGAGACAGGAAATAATAGGATGCACATTAACATATTTTATAAAAATTAATAACTTTGACATTTCTCCCTGGTTGCACAGTTCCTGGAGATCCCCAGATGTGCCTCCGGTAGGCTATGCCCCCTCCCCTCCTCCGGCAAGCTCCATCCTCTCCTGCGTAACTCTGGATTCCTGTGGGTAGAGGAATTCCTGTCCCTTCATGAGGATACATAATGTTAAAAGGTGGGGTCTAGGACTCCAGTTGCATTTTTGGTTCTATATCCTTCTAGTTGAAAAACAACCACATAAGTCCTAAAGCACTTTACACTGACTTTCATCCCAAAAATCACACACACCAAACCCAAACATACCAATGTACACACATACATGTATTTCTGGCAGTCCCCAGATATGACTCATGTGTGTCCAGGAATAAACCCTGCTGTGACTACATGGTGACATAGAGAAAACAAAACTGCCCCCACTTTCCACTCCCATAGTTGGGTTTCTCTTTTCCCAAGGTCATCCAGGGCAAAATAGAAATGTTGCCAAGGGGTGCAACCCTACCTGCCGTGGTAGGTGCTAGAGGGCATTTTCATACATGTAGAAAGCAGTGCATAGTAATAACTGTCTAGACAGGATGGCAAATCCCCAACCTTGTTCTTGGTGAATTGTTCCTTTTTACTCATTTTGGAACACAGTGATCCAGGGAGCGCTTATAAGAAATGACTGTTGAACAACGTGATCTCAAGGAATTACCTAGGATGAGCTGTTATCAATTAAATGGCAGACCTTGATGCATACACTGTCCCAATAAAGCACATGTATTACCTTACACAAGTGACATTTCCTTGACAGTGAAGCTGTAATGTTCTAAAGAAATAATTGCCCATGACATTGTTCATCACTGGTGAGTGAAGTCATTCTCAGGCATTAACTCAAATGATATCGTTGATGATCATCATGACCATAAAAAGATGGACTGGGCTTTGTGATTATGGAGGGGATGAGGCTAGAGGAGGAGAAAAGGCATTTCCCATGATCCTTCTATTACAAGAACTGAGATTGGGTCTGAATGTGATGGCAACAAAATATGGAGACTTAAAACCAAGTATCCCCGTTTCATTCAATTACTGGACATCTGGAAGTGTTCCCTTTTTCCTGAGAAAGGAGTGATACTGAGTTTATTTTTACTATAAGGAGCAAGATAAAAATAAAACAGAACTAACAACCCAATAAAAAATGGGCAAAAGATATAAATAGATATTTCTCCAAAGAAGACATTCAGATGGCCTACAGACATGAAAAAATGTTCAACCTCACTCACTATCAGAGAAATGTAAGTCAACACCACAGTGAGATATCACCTCGCCCCTGTGAGAATGGCTCACATCAAAAAGACAGGAACCACTAATGCCGATGAAGTTGTAGAGGAAAAGAAACACTGTTGATGGGAATGCAACTTGTACAGCTTCTGTGGAAAATGTTACACAAAGTCCTAAAAAAGTAAAAGGAAATCCCACATGATCAGCAACACCTCTTCTAGGCATTTACCCAAAGAATGTGGAAAGAGTTATGTTCTCCTGTGTTCACAGCATCATTATTCACAGCAGCTAAGACGTGAAACCAATATCAATGTCCATTGACTGGAATCAAAAACTGTGGACTCTACTCAATGGAGCTATTATGAAAGATGAAATAGTGCCTCTGGGGACAAAATAGATGGAGCTTGAGGTGATTACGCTAACCATAGGCTAGGCTGTTTGCTTGACACTTTTTTTTTTTTTGCATTTTTTTTATTAAAATATTTTAAAATTTACATATACTTGCCATTAATTGTAATCCCCATGTATTCCCCATCACCATCTCACCA
>JAGFMF010011405.1:2135908-2153129 GCA_019455555.1 Galemys pyrenaicus | reverse complement strand
GCAGACCTCTCCTGCCTCGCCCGCTGCTCCCCTCAGCAGTGTGTTTCAGTCCATCTGCCTGTTCTGCTCCCCACTCTGTCTCTGGTGAATCTTCTCACCTTGTGCAACTTTAGCCTGTACCCCAGATCTTGTACACATTAATAAAAATATCTTTAACAACAGCAATAATAATAATAAACAGCCAGTCAGCTACAAGAAGGTCAAAGTCATTCAAAAGAGGAAAAACTCTTTTCCTCTTGAGTGGAGGAGATTCTGAGACAAGACAATCAAATGCAGTATGGGCTCCTGGATAGAATCCTAGATCAGAAAATAAAAGATATTGGTGCAAATACTGATGAAATTAAAAAGTTTGTACTTGAAATAGTTCATAGTAGTGGACTAAAGTTAATTTTGTAGCTTTTATACTCTTCTAATTTTCTAATATTAGGCAAACTGGGGGAAAATTATATGAGAACTCTGCATACTATATTTTGCAAATCTGTTTTAAATCTGAAACATTATTTCAAATTTTAAAAATAACTACTAATAAAATAGCATATGCCAGTAGAATTCCATAAACTTGTTATTTGATTCTTATACCTCATTCAGGTACCTCCCATACCATGATAGTTTTCTAGAATTCTATTCTCTTAACACTCTGACAATTATCCCCTCATCTGTGGATAAAAAAATTATTAGTACAAATAATGTTTCAAATAATCTTGCATTGATATTTTTCCAAATAAATGACATCTTTTGTAAACTCAAATTTCCTCCAACATGCATGTTTTATAACTTGAATTTCTACATATCAGAATAAGTAGGTTAATGAGTAGCTACCAAACTGAACATATTATGCACATTCACACCTCAGTACCTTTGTTCTGCTCTTTCCTTAGCAATGGGCTTGCCTCCATTGTGTACTAGCCCTTCTCATCATTCAAGATGCAACTCAAATGCTCTATTTTTCTTCTTTTTGTGCTTCTAGCATATGATGCCTTTCACCACCATGATATTTGAAATATTGAAAAGCTGCTGTATGAAATGCATTTATCTGTCAGGATGACAATGGCTGTAAACATCCAGTTTGACCATACTGGCATGTACTTACTGAATAGCAGCTTTTCGTTTCCAACTGCACATTCCACTGAGCCTTGCAATTTACATAGAGTTTTAAAGATTTTGTCTGTATTTGCCCACTGGATTGTAAAATCTTCAGGGGTGCATGCCTTACTTTTTGCTCTCAAGTGCATTTAGCACAGTAACCCATTGATATATATGATGCATTATGACCCCCCCATATTCTTGACCCTAACATTTCCTCGAAGGCCCACAGAGGTGAGTGATGGAGCTGGAATTTGAATCTCTGTCATTAGCTCCTATGACTACAAATTCCCCACCCTATACAATGTGCCACATATGCTGTGCCAGTTAGGAAGGGTTTGACTTCAAGCCACTCGTCAATAGTGGCTATGACAATGAAGAAATAGGATTATCTCATACCACAATATTCCAAAGGTGGAAAATGCCTTGTTTATTGCAAAGGATCAACATATCAAGAACCTCTGGATAGTAGACTTGTGGTGGTTACAATACAGTATATATGGATGTTGAAATATAAAACTGTACTCCAGAAACCTACAAACCACAAAGTAAACAAAAACCAACTCACATTATTTATGTTCTATTATGAGAACAAAATGGTGGTCACAGAAAGGGAGGGGTGTGGAGGTGGGTCGCTGAGGTAAAGGGGTCATTGTAGTAGTAGATGGAAACTAGACTTTTGATGGGGATCGTAATGTATCATATATATCAATAAATGGTGAATTATAATGCTGTACACCTGAAACCTCTATGGTATCATAAACCAGTTTTACTTCAATAAAAATGAAAACAAAAATAGGACCTCCCTGGTGGCACAGCAGGTTGAGCTCTTCACTGTGAAGCATCCATGGCACAGCAGCTCAAGTTCAATCCCCAGCCTGGGAGAGGACCCACATGGCACAGCAGACCTCTCCAGTCTCACCCTCTGCTCTCCTCAGCAGTGTATTTCATTTGATCTGCCTGTTCTGCTCCCCACTCTATCTCTGGTGAATCTTCTCACCTTGTGCAACTCTATCCTGTACCCCAGCTTTTGTATGCATAAATACATCTTTTTAAAAAAGAAAAAGTAAAGAAGATAGTGAGTACTCAGGCTCAATATATTCTTACTCTGTCTAATGCTTACAAAATGGCCCCAAACAACAAGGTCACAAATAACAGCAAATAGAAAGTTCAGAGAAGAAGGTGCCTGCTCCCTGAAGATGTTCCCTTATGTTTCACTGTCCAGAAGAGGCTCAAATGATTAACTCTTCATCAATATGTGGCAATAAGAAATAGAATATCTATGACTTACTTTGACCAATGGTGGTTCCTTCCCTGAAGGAGGTGTAGGAAGCTATATTCCCAGAGTGTGCTGTCATGTGTCCTATCTGAGCAAACTTGGGGTCTTGTCCACAAGAAGGACTTGGGTAGGATGAATGAGAGTGCATGGCTGTGGTAGGCAGTTGGTGTCTGCCACCTATACTGACTTAAGTTAGTCTATAATTCTTACATGTTTTCATACTTATATGTTTGTGATCATTCTATTTTATATTTATAATATAAATTATATTCATAATTATATTTATGATCAAGTTGTAGACTTCTTTTGTATTCTCCACAGATCCTGGTCCAGAGATGAGCTCAACAAATATTTGTTGATGAGTTGGATTAAAAAAAAAACAAAACCTAATGATAAAAGTTGATGACCCTGTCACTCACACTGCCTCCATATTTCCATGCCAGCCTTAGACGGGTCCCTTTGGTGCACTTGCAGAGGATGCCAAGTTGGAAGAAGAGCACCAGGAATTCTGTGTGGTGATATTCAGTTCATTGGCTGGACGTGCACACACGCCAAATTATACACCAGGCGGGCATTGGGACACCTGCTTTGACAAACGTGTGTCTATTATGGGATTTGTGTAACTATGGATGCCAGCAGTGAAGTCCCTCACATTCATCATGCCATGTCTCATTTTCATAATTCTATTCATGCCACCCCTGTTTCTGGAATGTCTTCTCCTCTCACCATTCTTTCACCTGACAGAATCCTGATCATATTTAAAGTACTTCCAGGGAAACTTTTACCTCAGATCCTCTTCACCAGGCAGTATTGGTGGGGAGGGGTAGTGGGGGGGAGCTATTCCTCTGTGGTCCTGGGTGAGTTTCCTCATAATTACATAGCATGTCATGTGTATATAGTACTTACTATTGAGTGCTTATTATCGTCCAGACTTACGATAAATGTTTTTAAAATATTATCCCAAATAGAAACACCCTATGGTACACTATGGGGTGGGCTTTCTTGTTTAAAGTACAGACAATCAAAAAGCAACAGAATTAAAGGTATAGTTACAAAGGTTAAAAAAGATGTGAAGGAAAACATATAGGGCCATGGAAGTCTAAGGACAAACAGACTTTGTCCAACACAAGGAAGCAACATTGGGTTTTGGAGTGACAGACTGAAAGGACATTAACTGGGTGGAGGGAAGAGTGTGAGAGGAATCTGAGTAGAGGGCAGTGTCTGTGAGGCCCATTATGGCAGGAGCATGAAAGGCAAAGGGTGACAAAGGAGGGCTGTGAAAATGCAGCAGAAAGAGTAGAGAAAGAGAAGTCAGGATGAATCTGGAAAGACAGGTGGGGTTCAGTCTATGCAGGTCCTAGTAAAGGATGTTGTTTGTCTAAAAGCCTCTGGAAGATGTTGAGCAGTTTTAAGCTATCTTAACAAGGGTGTATGTATGGGGAATTTGGAACAGAAATCACATGATCAAGTTTTTTGGAAAAAAATTAGTCAGGCTGCAGTGTAAAGACCCCATAGAAGATGAGCCAGAAGGGATGTGGAGAGAAGAGTTAGGAAAAGACTTCCAGGGAGAGTTGGTTGTAGCTTAGACCAAGAGAAATGGAGAAATGGAACCAAATAGATGAATTAAAATTCTATTCATTTTCTACTGCAGTATAACACAGTCACACAAGAGGAGGGGCTCAAACAACCCCCATTTAGTATCTCAGAGTGGAGCAGAAGGCCAAGCACAGAGTGACATGATCAGGTCTTTTACTCAGGCCCTCCCAAGACTGAAGTCCTGGTTTGCCAGATTAGGAATTTATCATGAAGCCCTCAGGAAGATTCTATTTCTAAAATCTTTTAAGGTTATTGACACAATTCGGTTACTTGAGTTTGCTTTTGGTTCCCACTACCTTGATACATGACCCCCTTCATTTTGGTGGGTTTTTTTGGTACTTTGGGCTTTTTCATCTTTTCCCCTCCATCCCTTTTCACCCTCCCTCTCTCTTTCTCTCCTCTCTCTCTCTTTTATTGGAGTAATGCTGGTTTACATCATGTTTGTATTTTGGTATATAGGATACCCCTCTTCAGGTGTTATTGCCATAACGTGCCCACCACCAAAGCACCAGTAGTCTACCACCATGGTCCATTGTGCTCACAGACCAAGGGTGAGTGCTCAGGCCATTCTTCCTCTGACCCAGGTCTCTCTACTCATGATTCCGTACCAGTCCTGCAAAACCTCTAACAGTAACAGCAGCCCTTGTTACCTGATCCTATGCTGTGACTTCCCTCCACTCACATCCGTGCTCAAGGAAGAATATAAGCCTTGTCCCTTTGATGTCCTTGCCTTTCCCCTCCCACTCATTTTTAAGCCAGTGATGGTATATCAAATTCTCTTTATGCTTGCAATCCTCAACTTCCCTTCTGATGCATCTCTTACTTCCTCTGCTGCTTCCTTTTCTCCTTTTAATGCTCATATGATTACACTGTGTTCACCCGGATAATCCAGAATCATCTGTTTTAAGGCCAGTTGATTTATAACCTCAATTATGTCTGCAATGTAACCTGTTGCATATAACATACCCATGGGCATACCATCAGATGGTAAAGGTCATGGGGGACAAAATTCTGCCTACCCCGCACGTTTAATTATGGACCTAAAATGAACAATTCTTGAAAATATATCAAAGGGACAAGGCTTATATTCTTCCTTGAGCACGGATGTGAGTGGAGGGAAGTCACAGCATAGGATCAGGTAACAAGGGCTGCTGTTACTGTTAGAGGTTTTGCAGGACTGGTACGGAATCATGAGTAGAGAGACCTGGGTCAGAGGAAGAATGGCCTGAGCACTCACCCTTGGTCTGTGAGTCCTTCAACAAGTCAGTCCACCTCTGGAGTCCTTGGGTTCCTAATTTGTAAGTGGAAAGAATTGAACTAGATAGTTTCTTCCAACTGCAAATTACTAACACTGAGTTAATCATATTCATTTGTCTTTTCTTCCTGCTACTTGATGGGGAAAGGGCCAGGTGTGAGGAGGAGGGACTACGGAACGGCCTGCAAATGCTGAATTCATCATGTCTTTGCATAGAGTGTGATGCCAACAGATGTTTCTGAGTCATAATAAAAGGTTAAATATTTTAATAAAAAAGACACATGTTGAAGGTGATTTGGGTTTCTATTAAACTCCCCCATACCCACCATTTTTCCTCACATGCAAATGAACTGGAAGCTTATTAATGAGATGAGAGACTGGAGCCTAATTAGCAACAGGACTGGGGAAGCTCAGATTAGCTGATTCAGCAAACTAACTGGATAATTACTGTAGCTGGACTTTGGCAGCTTCTAGAAAAGCTTATTAATGGAGCTCTCAGAAATTGCCTTGATTATGGCCCCTCAACCTAAGGGCTTAATCCAGGCCGGAGACGGTTTATGGTTATTCTGTGCAGGGAATCACTGTCTTCCATCATCGTTAGTAGGCAGGCAGAATACAAACCTTTCCTGCTAGGTCAAAGCTTTATCAACTGGGAGACCCAAGGGGACTTCTGTGTCTACTGCTGACCTGACACTTTTCTTGAGCCCAGTCTTTATTTGCTCCTTGACTTGCATAGATACACCTGATGTTATTTCTACATCCATGGCCTGTTTGACACCAGGAGGGGTAGTGTTTTAGATAGTAATTTTTAATTTAAAAAACAGTAAGAGGGTGTTTAGCAAGGCAGATACAGTTCAAAACAGTTTACACTAGGAAAACAGTTTACACTAGGAAATTTCATTTAATCTTCATAGCAATTCCATGTAGTAACTGTTATCAGGATCTTCAATTTGAAGATGAAGAAATCGAGGCATGGAATAATTTATCTAAAGTCACACAGGCAGTAAGAAGCAGAGTCAGTTTATAAACTTCAGAAGCTTGGCTCCTGCATCCAGACTTAGCCATGTCCTTATGATGCCTTTGCAGCTTGACATGGTAATAGCTAGGAGGAAAAACTAAACAAGGCAAAGAATGATGCTCCCAAACTAAGGCTGGCTGTCTGAAATAGCGGTTTGTAAACAGAAACTTAACTCTGTTTTGCTGGAAACATGTAATGCCACTTGACATTTTCTAGAAGTATTTTTGAAAAAAAATTACATTAAGGTAATGTTGGTTTATATAATTGTTTATATTTTGGAATTATAGGATCCTGTCTTTTTTTTTTTTTTTTGAACAATCATTTCTCTTTCTTTAAACCTGTGTGACCAAAATACCTTCAAATTTTAATTATTTTGTCTAGTTTTTGAGTTCAAAGTAAACTGGGTCCAACTGACTGATCCTATCTTAGTTTGTATCACTTAAGCTTTCCCTTGAACCACTGCTCCAGGGTGTAAAACGAGGGGGCCTAAGTCCTTAGGCCTTACTTCAAGGTCATAGTCCTGGCCTACTTACACTGAGACTTTGTCATGGTCTTTCTCCTTTTCCACTAAGCTTAATTTATTAACCTCCTACTCTGTTCTCTATATCAGTGAGCCGAAAGCTGGAAATGTGAAGGAAAACAGGGCAGAGTATTGCTATTGAGGAACTTACAGTCTAATGAAGATATTTTACCCAAGTCTTTTAAAAAATTAATATAATGTGGTATGTGGAGATGGGTGGAGACCTGGCATTCTCTGAAAGATTAAAGGAGAAATAATTTTTGGAGAAGATAACATTTGAGCTGAATCTGGAGAGGTTAGTAAAAGCTAGGCAGGTGAAGGGAAATGAGTCAACAAATCGAAGGAGGTGGTGCCATCAGAGGATGTAAGAACCTGTGCCGAGTGAAAAGGGTAAGGTGGGGGATAGCTTGAGAGCTGAACCTGGAGACAAGGTAGCTCATGGCATGGGAGATCTTGTACATCCGGGAAGGTGCTTGAGTAATTCTGCGTTAATACAGACCTCTTGAAAGCACTGAGTAGGGTTGTGGGTAGGCCAGACTTAGGGGTAGTATAACTAGAGTAGGGGATCAATTAATGGATCATGGTTGAAGCCTGGAAGAGCACTTGGACTGCTTTTGCAGAGACACTGCTTACAAACAGCATCTGGCCTGCAGCCCCAATGCCTTTGGATTACAACATTCCACTAAGTTAGCGATGAACTCACCCAAAACAAAGCTTTATAGACCACACAATGAGAATTTTTGAGAAATCTTTCCTGACTAAAAGTAGAAGGGAATAGATTGAGAAATTTCACTTTATATAAAAATTATTCCTTGAGAAAAGGTAGGACAGTGCATATCTCTGAGCTAGGGGCCTCACTCGAACACCACAGTTGTCTTCATGATTTTCCTTCTCTTCCTTTTCCTCAAATTTTCCTTCTTCAAATCATTACAATCTGGTATCTGCTCTCATACTCTGTCAAAACTGTAGTGATTGTGATGTCCCTGTTTCCCAAACCAAAGGCTTCTCCTCTGTCTGATCTTAAAGTCTCAGAAATCTTTGGTCCAGTCAACAACAGTCTCCTCAAAATTCATTCTTCTGGGGGCCTTCCTGGTGGCACAAGGGGTTGAGCACCACACTATGGGGCATCTGTGGCCACTGCAGTACGAGTTCAATCCCTGGCCAGGGAAGGGACCCATATGGTGCAGCAGACCTCTCCTGCCTTGCCTGCTGTTCCCCTCAGCAGTGTATTTCAGTCAATTTCCCACTATTTTGGTGAATCCTCTTACCCCCCTCACCTCTGGCCTATACCCCAGCTCTTGTATGCATAAATAAATACATTTCTTTTAAAAAAATTCATTCTTCTGGTGATTTCCTGGTACTTTTTTCTCTTGGGTTTCTCTTACCTGACTAGTTGCCTGTGAACTGCCATTTTCCTTAGAAAATGTCAGGATGTGGCAGGGCTCAGTTCCAGGCTCTCTCCTTCATTGTCTTTCTAGCTAGTATCACATCAGCATGAAATGACAATTTTCATCCTTTTCAGTGTAACTATTTAGTCCAGATAACTCCTCTGAGCTGCAGACTCATAATTCCATTTTTCAGCACCTCCCCTTGAAGATCTCTCACATATCTTAAACATTGCAAATGCAAGATGGAGCTCCTGATTTGTGCCTTCTAACCCCCACATGCCTGTGCCTCCAGAACCTTGAATACTCAAGCCAAAGCTCCCCATTTATCAGCACTAGAATGTTGGCTGGCTACTCAAGACTGGAAGAATTCCCCATAAGAAGTAAAAGGAATGATCCCTGGTGCTCACACAGAGCTGGAAATTGATTCTGTTCCAGTTAGAGGTGAAAACCTCATAATTCACAGGGCATAGGGGAGAGGACCCAAAGAATTTTACCTCAGTAGTGTGGAAAATTAACCTTACAAAGAAAAGTCTTAAGCTCTTACACTGAGTAACCAAATTACAGATGAAAAGAAGTAGTTTCAAAGCAAAACCTGAAAGAACCTGTTTCCAAGCAATTTATACAGAATCCCTAAACAATGCTCAAGGACAGTTATAGGAATATCAAATTATCCAGTACCCAACAAGGTAGGATTCATGCCAATGAAAGATTATCAAGTATACTCAGAAACAGGAATATACTCCCACATGAGGAAAATTGAAATGGACCCAGAGTGACAGAGAATATGAAACTAGTAGACAAGGACATTAAAAATGTGATTATATTCCAGATGTTCAAGAACTTAGAGAAAAATTAAACTTTTTAAGATGAGACAGTACATATATAGCACACATATTCATTTATGTATATTCACATGTATATGTGCCAAACTTCTACATGTATAAACAAGGTTGAGATACAAAATATAGCAGACATTGTAGAATAAAAGAAAAACAGTGAACTTGAGAATATCAAAATAGAAACTCTCTGAAAGGAAGCACAGACAGAAAAGATTTTTCTGAAGAGAGGAAGAAGAAGAGCACTGTGCACTAATAACACTTCCTATAAAACTGTTTCTGAAATTGAAAGCAGGGAACAGAAAAAAATGTTTAAAGAAATTATACCTAAATTTTTTTTGTTGAAGACCACAAACTCATAGCTCTATAGAATGGAATACTATACAGAAATACAAAATAATGAACTACACACACATGGTAATACAGATGATCTTAAAATAATTATGCTGAGTGAAAGAAGACAGACTTCCTAACCCCTCCCACCCTCACCCTCAAAAAGAAAACATATTGCATGATTATACTGACATGCAATTCTAGAAAATGCAAGCTCATCTACAACAACAAAAAGATCAGTGATTGTCTGGGGATTTGGGTAGGGGTGGGAATGGAGGGATGGGACCAAGGGATTATTGTGAAGCCCTAGGAAACTTTGGGGGATGATGGCTATGTTCATTATCTTGAGTGTAAAGATAATTTCACAGATTATATAAATTTTAAAACTTACAAATTTGTCACTTTAAACAGTGCAGCTTATGGTATATCCATTATTTGTCAATAAAATTTTTAAAAAAACATCTAATTAACCACCATTGGAAAAATCTTATGAAACACTCTGTCTGGAAACTAGTAAAGGAGAGGAAATAAAGAGGCTAATATATAAATATTTTGTCCTTTCTTTCCTGTATGAGCCACTGTGTACCCAATAGAGAAATTTATTTTATAGATGTATTCTAAATTAAAAAGTGGTAAAATAATATAATTTGAATTTACCATTTTTGAATTTCTAATTATTGATGGATCTATGCATCAATAGTCAGCAGCTGCTAAGATTACCAAAAAAAAAAAAAAGAGAACCGAACATTATGTGCTATCTCATGTTAGAATACAGTATCTCCCATGATGTAGTCTTTCCAAAAAATAAAAGTGAACCAACAGATCTAACAACTGAATCAGGAAATATATATAGCACAAGGTACAATAGGCAAGATCTAGTCTGTGGGAAGCCCGGAGTCATCAGACTCTCCAACAAATAGATCACAAATAAAAAAATGTAGGGCAAGTAAAGAGAAACAAGAGGCCATTTCAGCAAACTTATGTACCTTACTTGGATCTTGATTTAACAAAACATGAAAAATTGATATAGCAGATATAAAATTGATTGGAAGTTGGGACACTGAGCATTAGATGATATTAAGTAATTATCACTAATATTTTAGTAGTGAAATATTATTATTAAGCATTCATATGTCTAATATTTTAAGATTTGCATACTCAGAAACTCATGGATAAAATAATATAATCTCTGGAGTTTGCATGAAAAGTTATGGGACAAGGTAGTGGGCAAGTGTAAAGATAAATTTGCCATGAGTGATATTTGTTAAAGCAGATGACACATACATTAGAGTTTATGATACTCTTCTGTGCATAGGATTAAAATGTTTCATAATCACTAAAAATAACTATTTCATTTGAAAGTTGAGGGTCTTTTCTTTCACAGAGCTAAAGGGAACTACTTCAAACCATGTCGAATGACATGACATAAAGAAAATGCAGGTAAAATACAATTTTGTTTTTGTTAGGTACACAGGTTTCAAGTTTCAAGGACTCTAACGGCATCTGGATTCAGGAAAGAAACCTGCTTGTTTCTACCCCAGGACAAAATGATGGTATTTGTTTATACCCAAACTGAACAAATCTGACACTGCAAGAAACCACAGACTTCCCTACCAGCATCATTGGCAGGAACCTCTGCCTCAGCGGGGTGCGGCTTCCAGATTCTTGGATGTTCATCAAGACCAGATTGAGTCTTTAGGGCTTCACCCATCACCAAGCGGAAGGGTATTTCATTGCTTTCCCCATTGCATATGTCACTGAAGATTAGGATTTCCTAGCTAAAACCCTACCCTTAGATAGTTGTCGGGAGCACACCTCATTTACTTAAGGCCAACCAGTGGATCAGACGAAGAACAGCAGCCAGTTCCCTTTCCAACAAAGGGAATGCCAGTCTTGTGTGTCTTGTTGGTTCTCAGCATGTGATGCAGATTTACATTACATCTATACAATATGATGTATAGTCTCTATACATTTCTTTAGCATATTTCTGCCGTCATTAAACCTCTTGACTACCTTTGAGCTTGAAATCTTTGCTGAGACAGCAATATCTATGCAATCAAGCCCAGTGGGTGATTGCTCCATAAAAGAAGTTGTTCTTAGAGAGTAAATCCCGCAAGGAAGAGGTTTAAATTACCTTCTGTCTTTCTCAGTGTTGCTCTGTGATAGTCAGGATCTCACAGAGCTACAATCCCGGATTTACATTAGAATCACTGTGAACACACGAATATACTGATCTGGACCCCACCCCTGGAGACTCTCTTGGGGGGAAGGCCGATGAAACAGGATTCAGTATTCCAGATGATCGCCATATTCAGTCAAGGCTGAGGATTCCTGATTAGGAGGCCTCTGCTAACATTAGGATGAGATTAAGATCCATATGTGAATAGGGTTCCTGAGTGCTCTTTGCACAAAGGGGCACGGAGACAGGGAGAGACAGTGCAAACTGCCATAAAGACATAAATGTTGTCGGGTTTCTGAGTCCAATTTCCACCAAGAGTGAAGGAGGTAGTTTCTAGTTCTGCCTTGGACATTATCTTGTCAGTCAGCTTGAACCAGAGCCTGCCCTTAGCCACCTTCTCTCTAGTAGGGGTGCAGAGTCACCCTGTAATCCATGGTGGTACGCATCTGAAGGAATTCTTGCCCTCTATTTGGAAGCTGTGCACTTTGTTCGGGTGCATTCTTGCCTCCATTTCAACCCCATTGTCATGAAAATAATCTCATTTTCTTTGCCTAAACCCCTTTGGACTTCAGTTTTATATATTTTCCAATCTCAGTTTTGCCCCTGACTCTGTCTTTCACATTTCCACAGGTTCTACAACTCACAACAATCCAACGCCATTCCTGGTACAGTCCAGCCTATTAGAATTCTTACCCCCCATCTGTACTCTTTATCCCCACTCCTGACCTGAGTTTGGTGCCATAGGTCACCATTATTCCAAGGAGTCTGGCCTCATTGGTGAAAACCTGGTCTAGAAAGACAATGGAATTTGGTGTTGGCTAAGGCTCAATTCCTGTGTGCCCTTTTATAAACTCTTTGACCCTCTGTAAGCACACAACAAAGGGACCCCCAAACTATTAAAGGGTGCACATTCTAAAAAGGGTCCGATCACCTAGACACAAAGACAAAGAAAGAAGACTCTTGGTGTGAAAGATCTTCAATAGGATTGTGAATCTACAGAGAGAGGAAGAGAGGAGAAAGGATTTCAAAAAATAGATTCCTAATAAAACTCCAAAAATTACCCCTTCCTTCATGGGCAAATGCCCAGCCAAACAGGCTTGGCCTAAAGTATGCTAGCTGAGGCCTGAAGCCTTGCCACAGGTTTAAGTTATCTTCTAGTTGAAGAGGGTAAGGCAGATCCCAGAGACGAGGGACAGAATAAAAGACCCAGGATTCAAACTGTGTCATATAATTTGCCATGAGGTCAGGTGACCTCCAATCCACCAAGGACCAGGAGCAGCCTTCCTGTGTCTCTCACTGCATGTCTCCTCAACTATTCCTCCCAAGTACCACTTCCAATATATGCGCACTCCCTCCTTCTAAACTGCCAGTGGGAAAAGAAGTGGGGGTTGGTAAAATGAGTAAAGGGAGGGTGTCGGTTATAGGGTGATGGATGGAAACGCCACTTTTAGTGATGATCATGATGTTGTATATGCAGATGCCAAATTACAAATCAGTAAACTTGAAACTTACTATGTAATGTCACAAATGATAAATGTCACCTTGATCAAAATTAATTTTAAAATAAGTAGACTTTTTTTCAACTAAGGAAAATAAATATGGCAGGGAATAATTTATATAAGTAAAGTACCTGTCATCCAGGAAGCAATACATACCTTTTTATCGTCTTTCGACTCTAAATTCAAACTTCATTGTCTGCTCTGTGAAAATGGAGATGAGCCCTTTAAATATTTCTCCTTTGTCAGCTGGCACAACGGAAAGCCTTGTCGGTAGAGGACACTAGGACACTAAGACGCTGGTAGAGGATGGAGTTTTACTCCCGCGTTCTTTGTGCTTTCTCGCCAGTGTCCTTCAGCAAATACAGCTTCCCCAGTGCCCCAGTCTGGCAGTGCAGTTATCGAAGGGACTCCAGTTCCTGCAGCACGTATGGCTTCTCTGTACCCAGCTGGCCCTGTGTGCTTGGCTCCCAGTGTCCAGGGCCCGGCTCCCGCAGCAGGGACAGTCTTTGAGCCTAGCTCTTTGTAGGGTTAGAGAAATCAGGTCTTTCCACCCTCCCACCCCTGTGATGATGGACACCTGTGGTGCCGCGAGCATTCCAGGGTGAGCATGCGCAAGTGGGCGCACCTGAGTTTGACACGGGCTTAAATGGGCGGCGTCATGAGGACAGACAGACCGACAGTACTGACAAGCAGCATCAGTAGAAAGCAGCCGAAAGGGTGAGATGTGCTGGGGGGCTGGGAGGCCTGCCAGTCTCCTGGCACCCCTGCCTGCCATGTACCTGGCCACCTCTACTAATAAAAGCATGAAAAGCCACTGAGGGCTCCAAGACTCTCCTTCCCTGACCTGTCTGCTAAGAACCATCCCTAACCTTGCTCCTGTGCCACCCTTTCCTGCCGCTACACTCTTGCAACAAATTTCTTTTCCAGCACCCAGCTTCTGCAAAGGGCCTGATGACCAGCACCTTTTCCCAGCACGCCCTGTAGCAGTTTCATAGAGAAGTGTGCTGGCAACAAGCTATCATCAGCTTTTCCTGGCTGATTTTTCAGCAAGTTCTGAAGTGCAGGATCTGCCTGTCAACAGCTTTTCTTGGCGCCTCCAAGGACTGATTCCTAGCAAAGCCCACCTGCTTGACACCTCAGTGATTTCTTCATTATCCCATGGGCCACAGCTGTGTCTTCTCTGGATCTGCACTTTGCGGGAGGAGAGAAGGCCATCATTCTTGAATGGTAGTGGATGTTCCTTTTATCTGCTATCCTGTATTCTTCAGAAAACTCTCCAATTCTTGCTAGTCAAGTCCCTGTGAAAGTTAAAAATTCTTCATGTTAGAATTTTCTTGTTGTGAGGCTTCTTTTTCCTGCATGGAGCCTGACTGGTATGAGCACTGAATTCATATCAGAAGGTCATAGACTAAGGAGACTGGTCTACATAATTGTTATGTTTCTTGTTCAGGTCTTAAGACATTCCATTGCACAACTAGCGTTACTTCTTATTACAACAAAAAGTATAATGCATTAATTATGACTCAACACCCAAGGCTAGAACAACAATGAAGTCCCCGACATGGGTGATGTGTATCCATATTAACACATGACCACATAAGGTCAAAGAATAGTAAGATACATCTGCATGAGGACCTTTGTTCTACAGGAATTCGGTCTCCTGTCTTGCCTTCTGAAGTACTATTAGGAAAGAGATTCTATCAAGAAGGGTTTTGTTCTTTTATAGACTGGCCTCAGTGTGGTTTCATGAGAAAGGGTGGATTAATCTAAGATGAGTTTGCTTATCACTGTGAAACAAAATGTTCTTAGGTCCTCAGAAAAATCAGTGGAAAATTGTCTCCATTAGTGGTTGCTAGAGAAACAGAACAAGAATGAGTAAAGTTTGGATAACAAAATATTGAAGTGTTAATTGTACTACTAAGCTGGTAGTCATTTTAATTTCCTGCCAATGGGATATTGTTGAGAAATTTGTCTCAAAATTAAAGGCAGTCCCTCTCTCAATGAGTCACTGGTAATTGGTGCCTTTGAAAAGACTGAACAGGACTTATGACTTGAGGTTTCTTTCTTAATTTGCATTTTTAATTAGATGGGATCTCAAAGGGTTTCTGAGCCTTTTTTCTTTTTGCCTTTTGCATTGCCTTTTTTGGATTGTTGCTTTGCAATTAGACTTGGTAACAAATGAGTTGCTGGCATATAAATGTCAACTCTTGGGTAAAATATTGTTGCTGAAGAACTGAGCAGGATTCTGACCATTACTTTTTAAATGAAAGCACTTTTCAAAAGGTTAGTGCATTCCTTTGATGAGAGACTGTTAGGCTGGAAGAAGGGATGTTTGGATTTAACTCTGGTTAAAGTTCTTCCCATAAACTGTTTTCTCCATGTAGATTTGAGGGATTTCTGAAACATTACATGCAACTCCCACTTTGGAGAACATTTCCTTCTTATACAAGAGCCTGTGTAGAATCATCGAGTGGACAAAGTTAACAGTCCAAAAGAAGGGAGTTGGACTCAATAATTCTTCAAAGAAACTTTGGGCCAAATGGTGTGCATCTGGTCAAATCTTGTTTTATTACATGATTATAGGAAAATAACCAAGGGGCCAATATTTAACCAGTCACAAATCAGTGGGCTGTAATTGATCACTGCTAAATCCTATTATACAAACTCTCAACTTCACTTATTCACATTTACATCACCCGTATTATATGTCCGGTGCTGGTAGACAATGATAAAGGGACCAGTCTATTGTCTTTGCTTCCACAGTCTGGTAAAGACACGGCTGAACTTACAAGACTATCTTACATGTACCATGGACACAGGCAAAGCAGGGTATGAATTTGCCAATCCAGGCACATTATACAAACTATTTTAAAAGTTTCTGAAGAAGAAGATTCTCTAAACTCCTGTGACAGCCTATAGCACACTTCCAAGAGCCACTTCCTCATCTCCAACCTCAGCCGTTCATTCTCTGGTTAAGCCATTTTTCTTTGGTTCTGTTCTCAGCTGAGAGAGAAAACAGCAGCTCCTCATCCTGCTTAGGTGAACCTTTTATAAACTTCAAGACAGTGTCTGCCTTCTGTCTCTGTGTGACAGGAAAGAAACTGGGGCTGCCAATGAAGATAACAATAATAATTTTCACTTGGAGATGGAATTATTATTGCTATGGTTACTAGTAAAAATTTTTCCAAAGAGAAAAAGGCATTTATTCAGCACTCTGCCTCTGAGAAGAACAAAGTGCTAATAAACCCTCCCCAGTTCATCTGCTTTGTTGCTCACTCAGAAACATCAAATGGAACTGGTCAAAATATGTCCTGCTGCCATTTGGACAGAGTGGAGAACTTGATGAAAACCAGTCCTCTTTCAGTTTCTGAGCTACAGAAATTTGATGCATAAACCAAATAGAATCGCCCAGTAATTTTAAGAGGGGGCTTTGCGGGGGCAGGGGGAGGGGAGTAGTGTGATTTAGAAGTTATAGTTGTCATGAAAAGAAAAAGGGTCTAAGAACTTTGTTTTTATAATGAAAAGAAAACCCTGGACAAGCCACAGAATGGTCAGAACAGGTACGATTAGTGATTAGATCTTGGACCTTTCCAGAACATTTCTCCTACCGGTCATTCCAGAGCCTGCTAGCCTCCCATCTTCCAGTTCCATAACTTAAGACAGAAAAAAAATCAAAATTAAAGCAAAATTATCTTCTGGGCTAAATAAAACATTGTTATTATTTCTTGGGCTCCAGTCAATTTGTTAGATGAGTGCTAGTCAAGAGCAGGGCTTTGAGAGGACAGATACAGGAGGAATGTGCACCACCCGCAGTAAGGAGTGGTGTCCCGGGCAAGGGTGGGGTGGGGATGTGGCTACTGGGACACTAGCCTTGGAGTGGAACGTGTGGAGAGCAGGGCAGCGAACAGGGATGGTCCCTGAAAGCAAACTTAACAATTTCTCAACTTGCCCTCGCCTGATGCTTGCATCTGGGTAAATCAATTTTAATGAAATAAGTGGGATTTCAGTTGCAAAATATTGCTTGCAATAAAATACATTTTTCTGTATTTGTGTTCCAAAAGTATGGTTTGTGATAGTGTAAACAATTAAAAATTAAATAGAAGGTATTAATAAAGAATTTAAAAAGTGGTCTGTTTCAACCCACCAACTGGGAGAAAATCTTTACACACAACATTACTGACAAGGGACTTATCACACAGATCCACAAAGAACTAACCAGACTAAACAGAAACAAA